>JAOTQJ010000049.1:22235260-22257405 GCA_025642045.1 Solanum sejunctum | reverse complement strand
GAGGGAGGAAATGAAGGTGGAAGAAAGATGGAGGCGGCGGCGGGTTTGGTTTTAGGGTTGTCTGGTTTTTCCTTTGCGAAATGAAGAAGAGGAAGATGTAAGGTTAAATGGGATTTGGGGGCGCGTGTGGTGCACGCGCCCGGCAATTTTTTTTTTTAAATAATGGTATAAAAATCGCTAAAATAAAAATAAGACTCGATAATTAATTTGACACCGTGGAGGGTAAAAATTGGGTGTCAACAATAAGTTTATATTGATATTGAATTAAAATATAAATTTATTTTACTTTATTTGATTTTTTTAGACAGAATTTTTTTTGAAGTAATTAATTTTTATAATGTTAATAACTTGAAGGATATTTTAGATATTTTTAATTAAAAAAGTATTTAACATCACTCATGTCACTTTTGTCTAAACATATAACTTTTTATTTTTCAAATAAATTTCAGCACTTTAAAAAGTGCTTGTAAAATACTTTTTAAAAGTTATTGTTTACCTAAATTGATTTATATAAAATATATTATATTAAGAAAGTATTTTCTATGTAAAAATAACAATGTATTTTAATTAAATACTTAAGAAATACTTATAAGATATAATTTTAATACATACTATAGAAAAATATTTATAATACATACATACATATATATAACTATATAACATAAGTATTTTGATGGATAATATATTTATCATACATTTTAATGTACATTGTGTGATTTTCTTACTAAATAAGCATAATATATGTTTAAATACTTATAATTTATTTATATTACACGTATAATTCACTTTCAATACAAATATAAATTTATCATAATACTGCTATAAATAATAATAAATAAAAAAAATTGCTAAAGTAAATAAGTATTTTTAAGAAAATTACTTGCCCAAAGTAATTTTCCAGTGTCCTCAACCCCTTTTTACAAGTCGTGGTCTAGGATTATAAGCTACTAAGATTTCTATCTAAGATGTTTTTCCGTATAACAACAATAATAACATACCCAGTTATATCCACAAGTGGGGGCTGGGAAGAGTAGATTGTATGCAGATCTTATCGCTACCTCATAGAAGTAGAGAGACTGTTTCCTAAAATCCTCAGCTCAAAATCCATAAGTAAAAAGACTAGATATGACTAGAAATGACAAAATGAAATGTAAGATGAAATGAAATGAAATGTAAGATGAAATGAAATGAAATGGAATGTAAAAATGAAATGAAACGAAACGAAAAGAAAAGAAAAATGAAATGTAAGGGAAGGGGGCAGCAAGTGTGACTGACAATGAATAACACATGACAGTAATTTACTAAGATAAAACTAACATATATGCGCTAGATAACGAGAGGAAAAAGGAATGATAATGATAAAAACAGTACAAATGCTAATAGTAAAGGAAGAAGACAGCCAAGGAGAGGAATAGAAAGAAGAAAAGGAACTTAACATGCTACTCTAATACGCAACCTCCACAACTTTCTATCCAAGGTCATGTCCTCAGTGAGGTCGAGTTCCGCCATATCCTGTCTTTTCCATATAAAAGAAGAATAATTTTTATCTAATTTTTTTTATGTTTAATTGATTAAAAAACAGAATATATATTTTTAAAATTAAAAAAAGGATTTTTTCTAGAAAAATTAGAAAAAATGTGCTTCGTGTGTGTTATCTTTTGATGAATTGTTTTCTCATATCAATTATCCTGAGCCATTTTTGTTCTTCGGAATGGATGCACTTTGTGTTTTGTATTTCGTCTGTCCATCATAGATTATTATTTTGAGATGCCATTTCATGCTCTAATTATTTATACAGTTTGGTTCATGATTAATTTGTAAGTGGCCATATATATGAACTTTTCGCTGCAGTTAACTATTATTGTGTGACAGTTGGTAAAATAACTCTAGTTGTGATTCATCTTTACTGTGCAAAAACTACCATCAAAGATATGAAATGGGCTATGATTTTGCTATTTTTTATAGAGATTTTTTAAATTAAATTAATTAATAATTATATAAATTTAAATTAATTAAATTCTAATATAAATTTTTAAAAATTTCACATGTAACGTACGGTGTGAGTATGAAATATGAAAAAAGAAAAGAAAAGAATTTGGTGCGAGTACCTATACCATATCCGGAAAAATATCATCTCTATGACTCTATCCAAAGCTCTCAAGAAACATAAATGGTGGTGGCGGGCAAATTCACTCTGCCCAACAGCGTTTCTTCTTTGTTCGCCCCGTATTCTTCGTGTACTTTTTAGAAAGCACAGAGGACTCTTGTCCTTCCTTTCTTTGTTATAGAATTCAATTGAGGTATGTTAAAGCTTGGTTTTTCCCCCTTTCTTCCCCAATTTATGATTTTGTTTTCAATTCTACTACTTTTAATACTATCCATGATGTTTTTAGTAACTTTTCTTGTTCTTAGGTCAATGTTGCATGCAGTATATGCCCCAAAAAGTTGCAGTATATCATATTCAAGAACCCCTTGTTATCAAAAGCCTTTAGCCCCAAGAAGGCTTAGAGTGTCAGCTTCACTTCCAGAGCCTAATGGAGTTAAGGTTGAGTTCACTCCTTGGTTGATTGTTGGATTGGGAAATCCCGGAAACAAGTATCACGGGACTCGCCACAATGTAATTTTAATTTCCCCTTTCTGTAAAGTTCAATATTGTGTGTAATTGTAATTGTTTTTTCACTGACTTTGTTTTTGAAATAATGCATTTTGCTGTTTTTTCATTATGGGGTTTTGTTAATTAGGTTGGTTTCGAGATGATTGATAGAGTTTCTCAAGAGGAGGGCATCGTGTTAAACACAATACAGTCAAAGGCCTTGTTAGGGATAGGTGGTTATTCGAATCTGCTTGTTGTGATTGGCGTTTACCTTACCAATGTTGAGCTTTGACGGGTTCTTTTTGATGCGGTTGGTGCAGGTTCCATAGGAGAGGTACCTGTTGTATTGGCAAAGCCTCAGGCTTACATGAATTTCAGTGGAGAATCAGTATGTATTCAGAAGCTATTGTTGTTTAGTTGCTCAGTGTTATAACCATTAATTAGTTATTTAAAGTGAAAGTAAACAACAACAACATACCCAGTGGAATCCCACAGGTGGGGTCTGGGGAGGGTAGAATGTGCGCACACCCTACCACTACCTCATAGAGGTAGAGAGGTTGTTATCTCAGGGTTTCAGCGAGAACTCGGTATATCTACTATACTCGTCTCAAAGTGAAAGTACTGAGTACTTAATGGCCATATGGACAACATTAACACTTTTCTATTATTGGTTTACACAAGTTTCTTCTTTGTCATTTCGCTTGACATGGATAGCTGCTAAGATCACTTCTATGTTTGCGTCTTAATGAAAGAAGCTACCTTTAATTTTCTTTCTATATACTGTAAAGATACAGAAATTGTTAATTTAGATTGTCCCTTCTGATAGCCTGTGCAACCTTGTCACCTTCAATTTGGATCAAAGCTTTTAATCTGCCTCATATATAAATGTTCTTTCAGCATTTTGGAACTCCACTCAGTGGCCTTGTTGCCTCTTTCTAAATCAGCTTCTACTTGCAATGAACAGACACATTGCCTATTATGCTTTGTGCATCTGCTGCTTAGAAAGAGTTGAAACACGTTAGGTTCTTTGATCAACACTCTGATTTCCCTAACATAAAACGTTTGGTGGATGGATGGTGGATCAACATTTCCAGTTTAACCAATGTCATCTGCTACATATTGACCCTTTGCATGGGATACTTGCATTCTAGTTTCTTACTGAAACTGATTGCAAAGTTCACAATTTTAGGCCCTTGTCAGGCTAGTGAATATTATATGGACATACTATTCAATCAGACATTTTTTGGTTTCCACTTTACTTTATTTGGTTGCCTGGGTTTCTCTGAAATATTTCTTTCTCAAAAGAAATAATGCCTTAGAATGAAAATGAAAAAACTTTTTTACGGATACCTCTACTTCCTAAACATTAACTACTACTCCACAGCTAGCTAAAAGGCAGGTACTCTTAAGCAACTGTTTTTTTTTTTTTGAGAAAGACTCTTAAGCAACTCTGTTGTACTTACTTTCTCTTGAACTGTTTATTTATTCTGGTGTTTCATGTTTTACGTATGTAATTGATTAGGGTGGTGTGGAGTTTGCTTCAAAAAAATTTTAAGAAGAGTATCAATCATAAAAAAGTTCAATTTTGTTGCAAAAATATTTTTCAACCAAACATGAAGAAAGAAAATTTCCATTTTTGTAAAAACTGATAACTTTTGAAAGCTACTCAAAAGTAGTTTTTCAGCTTTTGGAAATGTTGTAGAACTTCTTTTCTTGATATTGTTTGAAAACAATATTTTAAGAAGAAATTGAAAAGAATTTCCAAAGCAAGTTTTTCATGTTCTTAAAGCAAATTTGCTTATGTATTGAATATTTCCAAATGCCTTTCTAGAACTTTTGAGACCTTATTTCTTTTTGAGTTTGTCATTTGATTTGAGAAGATTTTTATCTTTTGATAAAGGTCATTTATGTAAAAGGTAGCATAAAGTTGGATATAGTTATTTCTTCTGGTTGGCTAAGTAATCAAGATAAAACATGAATGAGAGAAATCATGATACTGATGGTTCGTTACCATTAGATGTATATGTGATATAATATATGCTTTAACTTAGTAAAAGCTTGATCTAGTTGTTCCTTGGTATGTCATCTGAAAGGCACTTCCTGTATATATTCTTGAGCTCTTGTGTTCCACTTTCCCTTTCGGTTCCCTCGTTAAATCTGTAGTTTTCATAATGTTGCATTTTTTATGGTTCTTGCTTTTATTAACAAAAGTAACAAAGCAATTCTCTCCTCTTTTTCCTTTCCCTTGTTCATTTTTTTTCCATTTTAGGGTGATCTATCTTTTTGGGAGGGGAGGGCTCTCTATTCCTCTTTGGTAAATATGGGCTTCATCCAAATGTTTTTTTTAATCCTACTAGGTTGGACCACTTGCTGCATATTATCAGGTGCCGTTGCGTCACATCCTTCTGGTATGACTTTTTTTATTCTTCATTTTTTAACAACTATAGGAGAGAGTTTATCTGTGCGTTTCTTAGGGTGGAGGTTGATGTTCTCTACTGAATAATACTATGTACATGTGCTCCAAATAATTTTTTCCCGTCATTTGAAGTTTACAGCGTTTGTCCTCATCCTTGTAGATTTACGATGAGATGAGCTTACCCAATGGTATTTTGAGGCTCCAGCCTAAAGGAGGACATGGCCATCATAATGGGTACTGTTCTTAAGTAGTCAGATCTAAATGGCTCTGGCTCTGTAATTTTACCGTGTGTAATATTAGCTCATTTCTAATGGACAAACTATTAAGAGCTCTGTTGACTGCGCGGAATATAGAAAGTTCGCATTTGATTTGTTTTTTGATTTTGCAGTGTGAAAAGTGTGATGGAGCATTTGAATGGTCGCCGGGAATTTCCGCGATTTTGCATAGGTTCCTCCTGACTGCTTATCATTTGTTGTGAAAGCATAATCACATAATTACCCATTGAAACTGTGTTCATACACTACAAAATTGCTCTACCAAATCCTGAGCTAAAAACCCTGTCTTTCATGTATTTGTGTAGGTATTGGAAATCCACCTGGGACTATGGACAGGAAGGCATATCTTTTACAAAAATTCAGTGATACAGAGCGGAAACAGGTACTTGTGCTTCTTGATCGTTGTCAAAGTTCTACTCATCTCATCTCATCTTCAAAGGCATTACAATGAATTGGTCTAGTTGTCTCTTCCACTTCATTATCATACATATTCCTTGTTTATTCTGCAAAATTTTTATTGCCTCTTGTAAAATAGGTGTCATAATAAGGTTGTGCCGGACAAAGCTATTTATTTCTCTGCCTTGTATATATGAATATATGATACATTGCAAGGAAGTGCCAATTGGTTTTTCATTACCTCTTACCACTCTCCCTACTTATCCACGGAGTGAAAATGACATTTAAGCTAAGCAAGAATATCAATGTGAGCTCTTGATGTTCAACAATAGTTTTCATGTTTCTCTTGTTGTATGCAAACAGGTGGATGCAGCACTTGATCAAGGAGTTGGGGCTGTCAGGACGGTAGTATTGGAAGGATTTGGCAGTAGAATCTCGCAGTTTAATATAGGGCAGAAATACAAATATCATAAAGTTTGATGTAATGAATCTAGAATGAATGTATGAAAAACTTTAGCTAGTTGGGCATTCACAGGGATCTACTTAGAAAGTTTTAGGACTCCCATCAACTCTTATAGTTTCATTCTGGCATGCAGCATCTGTAAAACTTGTAAAATAGACTTATTTCAGAGGAAAAGATCACTTGTACAACAGAATTCCATTTTGCAAATTGGTTATTGAGCATGTTAAAAATGACTCTCCACTGTTTACATGTGTTGTATATGCAACTTCACCCATATGTTGTTCTATAAGTTGTATTCTCCCTACTTCAGTTTATATGACGTAGTTTTCTGTTTAGCCAATACAAAAAAGAATGATATATTTTTATATTTAACAATAATTTTATTTTAAAATGCTCATTTTATCTTTAATGAAATGAATTACAGTCACACAAGCGATTTTCAGTTATTTTACACGATGAATTTAAAAGTTCTTCTTTCTTAAATTTCATGTTAAGTTAAACTAACTCATATAAAATAGGACATCAAGACTATATCTCAGTTCACGAAGGTAGGGGAGGAGGGGTCTTAGGTCTATATGTTACGGAACTTGTCCAGGTGGTCGTTGTCTGTAACAGTAGATCAAACCAGATGATTTATTCCGTCCAATACTAAATAAGAGCGAGAGAGGATAGCGAACAAGTGCGGAGAGGAAACTATAAAAAAAAAAAGAATGATTGAAAACAAAAGAAAGAAAAAAAATTATAATTAACAGAGCATTTTCTTAGCCGTTAATCAAAAATCAAACCATTAGATTAATGTAAACCGATAATAATAAGATCGGTTTAACATGCTTACACCCTATTGTTATTATTACAAGATAATATTAATACTCCATTATTGACAGAACTATTAATATCTTTTGCACTTGATGAGAATCTAGAATATTTCTGCACTTCAAATGACCATTAATTGAAAAGTTGTCTTTGAAACTTTACAAGACAATTTCTCTTCATTTATCACATCTTTAATTGCATTATAGCTGATGACTTGATTTTCCTTGATGATATTATCACTTGAAGGTAATGTAAAATAAACATTAATGAACTATATTATAGGGAACATAGTAATATTGGTGTATCCACGTGTGGACGCTAAGAAATTGCCGTCCGATTTGCAAAATTTTTTCCTTAATAAAGAGAAGAAAAGGTCCTTTCTTTGCCTTGGCATAGGATTCCAACGTTAATCTTAATGTTAATTTCATTTCTTTTGTTTCGTAATCCAAAAAATATGCTTTATTAGCTTAAATCTTTCTGTTTAGTTACACTTTGGACCCACCTTTTTTTTTCAATACGAACGTTAGAAAACCAAAAGTAGTACAAAAAATAGCATTAGTCCTTTTGTGCGTGGTTTATTATTAGACCGTTGGAGACTCAGAAATCTTTCGAAAAATTTCATCAAATCCAAGAACTTCCCTTAACTCCACAAAATTTACTGTCTACGCCATGGCTGGGATGAATGAATCTCTCAATCAAACTCAAGCCCTTCGTTCTCTCTACACTGCACTCGACCCCAAGTCACTAATTCTCTCACAATTTTCAAATTCTGATCAGCCTCAGTTCCTTCAACTCACTACAGATTGTTTTCTGATGGAGAGGGGTCCTCGTTATAAAGCCTATGCTGATCTTAGAGAGAAGAAATTGAGGATAAAGCACAGGGAGCAATCAATTCCTGAGGAGGAAGAAGAAAGGGAGTTCCAAGAGGAGTTTGTTGTTACTCCGCCGAAGAAACAGGTGAAATTTCAGGGGAGTTTTGTAACACCACCTAAGAGGACGAAAGGGCCATCGATTATGGCTCAATCAGTGCCTGATTTTTCATCAGCATTGAGGAAGGAAAATCGGAAACCACCACCTACTATGCTGCCGAGTTTGAAGGAGAAGTCGGCTACTCCGCCGCCGGGTGGTTCAAAAAGTGGGAGACTTTATGGGGGTGTTGGAGGTAGCAAATCGGTGAATTCAGGGGAAAAGAGGAGTGGGGGTTTGATGATTAGGAAGAGTTATGCTAATGTTGATGAGTTGAAGGGATTGGCTTCGGTGGCAAGGAGTGCCATTAATGGAGAAAACAGAGTAGGAAGAACAAACAGAGTTGCTGCCAAGACTGTTCTTGGTTACAGACAATTATGAATTTTTTTTTCTTGTTTTCTCTTTTTTGGGTTTGATTCTTTGATTTTTTACCTTTGATTTGTTCGGAAGGAATGTCTGGGTGGAAACAACGTGGCAAGAAATGTAGGCAAAATATGTTTGCAATAGACACCATGGTCTAGTATTTTCTTGGAACCTGCATATAGTGTGCTGTTCTTTTTTTATTTGCTTGAAAGATTGGTTTTTGATTTATTTTTTGTTTTCAAAGAAGATTGATTTTTTTCAAGTTTGGTTTAGAGTTGTATAGAGCAGTGGGTTTAAATCGGACTGATTCACCTACTGGGAACCATAGAAAGTACTTTGCTTATGGATTTTGAACGTTGAATATCATAATACAATAGATTTTTTTCTGATGCATTCATGCTCCTCATAAAGTGTGCATTTGTTGACTTCTTGTTATCCATTTTGTATGCTACTTTTGATGGCCAAACAAAAGGAGGTTTATTAGGTTTTGCCTTCAAGTTCTTATATTTCAAGTACTCATTTTTTATTTTGTGCCTGTCAATTGGTGCAGGGGAGTGTTCTTATGCTCATTCATAAATGCAAAAAGCAAATCTAATAAACAGGAATCAGATGCAGAATCTATGATTTGTACAAAATACTTTGCTTGAAATTATTGAGACCAGAGTTGTCACATTGATAGGCTTACTACAAAACTCTCTCAGAAAGAGGAGCTACTAACAGTTCCATCCAAATTTAGCTAGAACTGTAGAGGTCTAAAACAACTTCATCTACTAATACTTGGAGAATATGCCTATCAACTTCAGTGCCACATTCAAATTCCTCAATATCGAAATCTGTCCATTTTCCCAAAGAATGGCTCATATCCCATTCTACCAGCTCATCAGGGATCAACCCAACAAATTCTGTCCACTCTTTCACCTCTTCAATAATATCAGCAATCAGAATCTCTTTAGTCATACTTGATGGTAGTTTAGTCCAGGTTCTGAAACCAGAATCAGAGTATCGACCAATTTTTGAGTCTAAATACTCTAATATACAATCAAAGGCGAATCCTTTAAGCTGATTCATCTGTTTTGGGTCATTACAGCCAAGCAACTGACCAAAAGTCATCCATAGAAGACTTGATAGCATTTCAAGTTCATTGAGGAGAAAATGGCTCACGGAGAACCCATCATCTACGGGTAGAGCCTGTTGTTCAGGTGTAGTTCCAAGTATGAGTTCAGTATTCAGAATGACCTCTTTTGCATAACTGAGTTTGCTTCCTCTTAACTGATCAATCTTGCTTAGCACTCCAGAAATGTTGTTAGCATGGTCTGTGATAAGTGCTCTGCAACTTCTACTGGTGAATAATGAAGTCGCACAATCCGAAAGATCTCTATCAGGTGCTGGAAAGAGTGATTCATCATAAGTAGAGTCCACGAATTCAGCAAGCACTTTGTCCTCTGCAGGTAAGCAACCACATATATTAGAAGCATGGATGCATGAAATCCAAGTTCATAGTTGTCCTTTTTTAATATTTTATGTATTTTGAGGAAATGAAAGGAAGTATGCAAATAGTAAAATGTTGAACGAGGAACTATACTTGAACTACCATTCAGACTGCTGGAGAGGTAGCTGTCAGTTGAAAAGGTAGCTTCAAGAACACATCCTGGACTACAGTGATCACTATCAAGTGAATTCCCAACTAAATCAGATGCTGCATCTGGTGTGGCCTGAGCACAAACTCAAAAGCAATAATAAAATTCAGACCAATAATAATAGGTTTATAACTGAAGCACGCGCATTTAAAAATTTTCATGCACTTACAAAGCAAGGAAAGAAATTATTGATGGGAAAAATGCCGGGGGAATAATAACACAATAACCTAGTCTATTTTGATGACCACCAAAAAAGGTTTCATTTGATCTTGGGTGTCAATATTTTATGAGGCTGCTGCTAAATATTTTACTATCATAATCAGGTGCCTAACCTGGGAATACAGACTTAAGGAAACAATGATATGCTGCATTTTATGCATTAAGGAAGACAGTAGGAACCATTAGCATCTTGAAATGCTGTTTCCTGACTACTAATAGTACAGTTCCCAACGATTACTTGTGTTTCACATTTATTAAGAAGCCAAAAGCAATAAATATTCTAGCTTTGAGCGCAGTTGTATATATAGCCTTGAGAAAAAATATACATAGCCTTAGCACAGATGTATTGACTAACTTTTTGGTGCAAACTGGTCATAGTAAATGACGTACATTCCCTGATAAAGATGATATTAAATCTGCACAATCTGTAATATTTGATGCACTATCTAAATGCTGTGATATTCTTAATTTTACCCTTATCAAAAGAGAAGCCAAAAATAGTCAAAAGAGAGGCCAAAAACAGACAAAAGAGAAGCCAAAATAGTTCAGGGGTGGGGGTGGGGGTGGGGTGGAGTGGGGGTGGGGGTAATAAGCACTTCTCATTTCTACGAATTAGAAGAAAGATCCTTCTATGCAGCTAATCAGGGAAAGCTAAATTACACATCTGATCCCATCAAATGGGACTAATTCTTTTTTTCAAATTAAATGGCACTAAATCAACCAAACAAGATTGTGGTTTTTTGATGCATAAAACACCATGACTGTACTATGTATTTTCAATCAGCTAATGTTGATGCTGCCAAGTCCTCACATAGGCAATAAACAGTTCAACCCACTCAGCTAAAGCCAAATCAGTCAGATTAACCAATCATGAAATTTAGCATCAAGTCACCAGCATGAAAGACTGCTCCATTTACCTGCAGCATTACTAGGTTTTGATTGATATAGTCTGTCTAAATGTTATCGACTATGGTTTTTTCTCTGTGCTCTGATTACATATTATAAACCAAACAGAAGTGTTCTTCCGCAAGACTCTGTAATCTTGACTGCAGAAGGACTAGGTATTGGTTTAGTAATCACACAGAGGCAGGAAGAGAACTCATTTCATCAAATGTATTTAATGAATCATCCACAAGTCCAAAGCTGTTTACCCTTTTAAGAAATCATAGATATTTATGTCACTCTAGGTTTAAATGGAAAATAGTTCAGAATTCTGTATTTCAGTCATTGCAATTTCAGATAGCTAACATTTAAGTAATGGTTACCTGGAAATTCATGCAAGTATTTCCAGAAGACAAATCACCATCATCACACAAATCTTCTGTTCTGCTAGGTCTAACAGGCAAACTATCCAAATGGAATTGTCTCTCTGCATTCAAAGCAGTTATTAGCTCCTGAAGTATTGTTGCAGTGCTTTTTCTAGGTGCAGTACCCCCTTCTGCAAACTCTTCTTCGCTAGTCAATTCCTTCAGCTTTTGCTCCAGAAGTGCTCCTAAAATGTCACCTTTCAAAGGAAAGGATTTCTGCAAGCATGGCGCTTCTTCATTTCCTTTAAAGAAGGATCTCCCTGGACTAGCTTCAAAACTTGAGCTATTTTGAGACTTCCTTTTTGTGACTTCTGGATAAATGCCAGCTTTCTGCTTCATTGCTGATTTAAATGTAAATGAAACAACATTACTTCCCTCAGGACTGTTATTGGTTGCACCTTTCTCTCGCAAACATGGCAACCTCGGTTTAGTGGAGTGATTATCAACAGAACAGATTGGGAAAACATCTTTTCTACTTGGTTTGACAGAACAAGGACTTGATTCTCTTCCCAAAGTCGCATTCACAAAACTAGAACTTTCACCTTGTCTAGAGACATTCATCAATCTCTTCTTCCGCACTGGAGGGAGGGAATCACTTCTCCTCAAATAAGGTTTTCTTTCAGTTTCAAACTTGCAGCCGTCAGCTGTGGCTGGCATCCTCAATTGGGTAGATGCACCTATCCTTCTGTTCTGTGCAACAAAGTTTTTGGAATTATTCATAGATTCTGCAGCAGCTAAAACTCTGTTGCTCTGCAAACTACTTGGTTTAGACTTCATAAGACCCCTGTCTCTATTCTGAGATGTTTGATTTTGCTTCTGCTTAAGCACGTGATTGACAGATGATGCATCCTTCTTCACATTGCTCCCTTGGCCGGTGCCATGCTTCTCCATTCGACCTCTGCTAATGCGCCTCTTGCCCAATATGAGTTCTGCACAGTATGACACATCATCTATTTCAGCAGTGGCATTTGAGGACGAACCCTCAGAAACTCTCTCTAATTGATCCCTGCTACTGAAAATGGCAAAACTTGGCATATTTCTTCCTGGACCTTGGCAAGAAGATTCAGAGTAACTAGAGACAGGTGATGAGACAGATGATGAGTGTTCTTCCACATTTGTTGTACCAATCTTACTATGCAGCAAATAACCACAATTTTCACATGAAGGCATAGATGCTCTCGCCTCCAAAGTCTTCGAATCAACATAAGGATTAGTGCCTTCAAAATGATGCAGTGCTAAATTTGCTTTATCTTCCAAAGGAGAAAAATATTTAGGATAAGTGAGAGCACATTTTGCTCTACTCTTTTGCAAACCCGGTTCCAAAATCCTAGTTGCAGCCCCAATCAACCTAGCTGCATTTCTACCGGAGACATTTCTAGGACTTTTTACTGGAGAAGTCAATTTAGGCTGAGATTTCCTTGGCCTTGACAATACAGACCTCAACTGCAATGCTTCAGCACTAAATCTGCTAACGGGACGTCTCTCGCTCATCCCTATCTTCCGAAGCTTTTGAGGCCTCAATTCACGCTGTATTTCAGCCTTCTCCAGATCCATATCTTCTTTATCAGATCCGCCACGCCGACCATCAAGTTTCTCTACCATTTTGCTCCCAATTTCAGAAGCTGAAGCCTTTTTGGCCTTACCACCTGGTCCTGCTGGCATTGATTCCAAACCCATGAGCCTAGCAACCAAACTTGGGGATTTCATTTCACGCTTACTTTCACAACGACTATTCGTCGTTCCACTGTTCTTTGCATTTGGAAAACCCCCACTGTTCTCATTAGCAATCTATATTGTTTATACAAGAACCAAAAACAATAAAAACAGATACTTTATCAGTCTTACAGCTGATACTAGGAAAAAAAACAAAGCTAGATGTGGCAGTATTGTTCAAGAAATGGGTACCAAACGATGCTTTGGCTGCTTCTCATCCCCTCCAAACTTCTTTGAAGCTTGTCGCAAGCGAGCTATAAGAATGCAACACAAACACAGAAATAATTTATCCCTCTAGCTAAAGTAAACCATTCTACTTTAAAAAAAGTGAAATGTAGTAGCTAACCTGGTGAAAGCAGTTTCGTAGGAAACAGCTTCTTTTTGGCAAATCTACGGTTCCAATCAAAGAGCTGAAAGAAAATGCCCACACAACCCCCAGGCCTTTGAGGCTTTTTCTCGGTAATGGCCAATGATGATGCTGTTATGGCTAAACTATCATTCATTTCTCTACCTGAGCTAACAATCATCCTTTAAAAATCCTTTCTTGAATTCTTCCACCTTTTTGAGTTTTTTCTCACACTCTGCTGAATGTGATTCACATACTTTGGCTTCCCAATAAGATTTTATCAATCATTATCTACACATTAATTGGGGAAAAAACAAACTGACCCCTCTGCCCCCCACATCACTCAGACCTCCTTGGCCCAAAAAAGAAGGGAAAAAAGGACCTCACATTTTAATTTTTCATACAAGAAATAAAGCAGAAATATCAGAAACAAGAAAAATAGCAATGAACAGTAACACCCTGAGCTGTGTTTCACAAGAAACCACTCTCAAACAAAGAGAACACAGAACAAATAAAATACCCAGAATGTCTTTTAACTTTCACGCAATGTGCTACTGTTCAAAGAAAACAGCTAGAACTGACTATAGAAAGATGAAAAGGGAAAGAAAAGAAAAGGGGATTGACTGAATCTTGAATTTCCAGATTCTTTTTTCGACAGTGAAAAAAACAGAATCATCTGTACAATAGTGAGGCACATGGTAAGTCACGCAACCATAGAATAAAAATCTTTTCTTTAGTTAATTGAGGAACCCCAGAAAGTGAAACCTTGTGTTGAGAAGAAGATTAGCAGAAATAAAGCTGTTGCGGTGAAAACGGCTCTTCCTTCCTTTGTTCCTCTTTTTTCTTTGCACAGTGAAGGAACAGAGACAGAGTGTAAGGGGAAATGGGACAAGTTAGATGCGTAGGATAAGAAGGAATGGACAAACTGAGCAACCCCACGCTCCCTGTAGGATGGTCAACATGCCAAACATCTTCGTTCAATGTTTTGAATAACAAAATTTTACAAGTATATATATACGGTCTTCAATATCTAGGTATACTTATTGCGTGTTAATTTAACAAAGTATTTAAATTGAGGTCTTTCGAAAATAATTTTTCTATTTTTATTAGTTAATTATAAGATTTATATATATTTTATCCTCTCAAATCCTACTTATGAAATTTTACTGGTGTGTTATTATTTGTTGTATTAATTTAACAAAATATTTGAGTTGAGGATCTTTCCCAACTTCTACTTGAGGAATTTTATTAGTATGTTTTGTTTGTTATATTAATTTAATGAAGTATTTGAGTTGAGAGTCTTCTAGAGACAGTTTCTCCATCTCTATGAGATAGTTACAAGGTTTGCATATATTTTATCCTCTCCAAATCTCACTTGTAGATTTCACTGGTATATTATTGTTATTGTATAAATTTAATAATGTAGAAAAACACTCGTGAATATGGTAATTTTAAACTAAAATATGTAGCAACAATAATAATATAATCAGTATAGTTCTATAAAATTGGATTTAGAAAAAGTAAAGTGTAGAAAAGTTATTTTCAATAGACCATCAACTCAAGAAAAATAGTAAAACAATAAAAGGTATGATTAATATTATTTAATTTTGTAATCTTAAATAAGAACGTGAAAAGATTAAAATTGAAGAACTAAAAAGAAAAAAAATATTTTTTTATCAAAAATTAAGATAAATAAATTGAAATAAAGTATTGTCTACTTTTCCATAAAATCTTAGTAAAAAGTTTCTTTATGAGTAGTTAGAAATTTGTAACCTTGCTCAAAAGGATTTCACATGATTATGTTGACAAGGCAACATTTAATCTTAAGTTCAGTTGTTTTAATATTGAAAATGTTTCTTTTTTTCTATTATTAAAATTATTAGTGACTATTATAAGACCATTTCCTCCTCCCTTTGCGATATGCCAGGATTCTCCACATCCTATTTATATGTTCAATACACAATTTATCTTCACTTTTTAATATTTTTACACTATATTCGGATCTAACCGTGTATTAATGAATTATTATGATCATTTCAAAATCAGATTTCTTTTTAGTGAATGTACGTGAAAATAGATTATGATAGATTCAGAAAAATGAGTGATTTCACAATCCATTGACATAATTTTATTATTTTAATTATGTGAGTCACTGAAAATAGCACAACAGTGAATGATTAAGAATGATAATAGGTATCATTGTCAGCTCTATATTTTAAAAATTTCACTGTATCAACCATATCATACACAACCAATTAATGTTCAACAAATAATTCTCTTATAATTTCATATTATTTGTTCATGTTTTGACATATATCCTTTTAACAAATAATAAATATAGTAAATTAAAATTAAAAATGAAGTGCAGATAATTATAACACTAGAAAATGAGGATTCAATAGGTATAAAATATCTTTTAATTCTTTAAATTGTGAAATAAAAATAAATACTTTTTATGTGACACTCATTTTTTTTGGATTGTCCCCAAAAAAATGTTAACTTACTTTAGTTAGAACTAATTTAACTTTAAAACTCTCTTTTTAACCTTAATAAAATGATCTTCAGATACATAAATATTTAAGAATGATTTTAGATCACAAATTTTTAAAATTATTTCTTTTTTTTAATATTATATCAAATCAAATAATGTCACGTAAATTGACATAAAATATACATTTTTTAATATAATTAATAAGTAAATATGAATAAAGAAAATACTTTTACAAGCAAAATATTATCATGAAAAAACAGTCAAGCAAGCCTAGAATATTTGTTCTCTTAGGATCATTTAGTACGAAGAAGGATGGATGAGAAAAATATTTTATGCATTGAAATATTTTATGCTAATTATATTACTTTATCAACATCATAGTAATTTCACCATTATAATATAATAGACGAAATAAAATAATTTTAAAATGAGCCAATAGCTCAATTCAAATCTAAAATATACTCTATTTTATTTTATGTGGCAATTTTTTTTTAAAATTGGTCTCAAAAGGAATATCATTTTTCTCTAATTGAAATTAACTTAATTTAAAAAAATTTCTTTTACCTCAAATAAAATAATCTTTAGTCATATAAATATCTAAAATTATTTTAAATTATAAATTGTAAAAATCTATTTTTTTATAAATATCATGCTAAGCTAAAATACATTACATAAAATAAAATTACAAAATATGAATTTTAAATTTTATTTCAAAATTATTGTTCGAACTTTCGAACAACCTCAAAGTAAATAATTCCTTTAATAAACATAGTACACCATATAGTGTAGTAGACAGTGTTGTTCTTCCTTTAATCAGAAATGTCAGGTTTAAACTTTACGAATTGAAAAATCCTTGAAAGAAAATATATTCTTTCAAATGAGTCATACTCGACACGAAAATTCGAATATAATAAAATTTTAATATAATTTTAATATAAATATTAAATACCAGATTTAAAAAAAAGGGAGGAGCATAGTACCGTCGAGTCTACGTCGGTCAGTTATGCTATGCTGTCTTGACATGGAGGTCGGAGCGTGAAATTTGAATTTATGTACAATATATAATCCTACGCGCTAAACAAACTATGTATCCCACATTTTCCTAGTATCTCGAGGAGAAGGACCACATGGTAGTCCTACGTAGCGAGTATTCGTTACTCGCGAGAGTTGTCCGATTAAAACTGACCTCGGGTAAATTACCGACACGTGAATGTTAAAGTGCCGGGAATGATTTACCGGACCAAGGATATTGCTTCTTGTTCAACAATCTCCTATATCATGACAAAATTAATTAATTAAAGTGTTTGTACAATTTGCTTAAGTTAATAAAATGATAAATCATGTTTTGGGTCCCTAAATTAGATAAGATTCCCCCACTAATTGTTTCAAAATAGTTATGTTTCCATTATTATTATGAACATAAAAATTAGTACGTTTAAAAACTATTTCTTCTTGTGATAATAATCCATTAATTTGTTTGATACTCCCTTTGGGAAATTATTTATTTAATTTAAGCATAAAATTTATGTTTTATTATTTTTACTCAAAAATATATAAAATATTTTTAAATATTATATTCTTAAACATGTTATGTACGGTGCCAGAAGTAAAATATAAAGAAATAAATCAAAGAGGTCAAGGATTGTCAAAAAGTATTTTTATCAAGTTACACCATATAATTTTTTGAGAAGCAGATGTCGATTAATATTTCTTAAATAAATATGTATAATTCTACCACTAATCATGTTGAAAAAGAATTACCAAAAGAGAAAATAAATATTTTTTAAGTAGATTAAAAAGGAAAAATAATAAATTGAAAGGAAGAAATTATGATCACTTTCAATCTCATCAACATCAACATCAACATACCCCAGTACCTTAAAAGACTTTCGCTCATTGTGGAGTGAGGGAGGATCAGATGTACGCAGTCTAACCCCTATGTTTAAAAACATAAAACGGTTATTTCCAGAGATCCCTTTCAATCTGAAGTTGAGAAAAAAATAATAATTTAAAATACATTATAATATATAGAAAATTTTAATTTGAGATACTAAATTGTTTAATATTTATGTGATTGTTTTTAAAAAATATAAAAATTTTATTTAATAGATTGATAATAAAAAAAATTAACGGTACCAAACAAAACGAAATAATGCATGGGAGTAATAAAATAGATTAATTATACATAAATTCCACCCGGCTCATTTGTTTACGAGAAAAATGATCATTCGATCGTAGCATTCACTGCTTTCTTTTTCTTTTTTTAACTTTTATATCGTAAAGGTGAATTGTATATCAAAGCACTAGAAAGATCAAAAAATTTTAGATTTAAATTTTAAAATTAAATAGAGATAATTTTGAATTGATCGAGATTGAATTAACGCTATATATTTTCTGTATAGTTAATTTGTATTTTAATTTTTTTGAGTGTATTATAATACATAATTAATGTATAAGTACGCTATACTGTATAGTTAATCTATATTTTTTATGATTTTAATAAGTTATACTGTATAGATATTTTAAATAATTTGAAATTATTTTTATGTAAATAAAATATGATCACGTTTATTATAAATTGATATTTTATTATATATATTTGAAATGATTCATTATAAGATTTCTCAATTTTCTTGATGATTCATAGTTTGAATAATCACTTAAAAAGATCACGAACTAAAAAGAAAAAGGACAAAATAGAAAAAGAAAGCTTGAAACAAAATTTCAATACTTAGTCAACTTGCACTAACAACATCGTACGTCAAATTATCTCCAATAAACTACCACGTATTATTTATCCATTTCATTTGATCATGACCCTATTTCTTTTTTGTTTAATTATTTTGCAAAGAAAGATACTCTTGATAAACTAGATATAATTTAACTTGAATTTTTTTTACTTTATCTTTAATAATAAATATTTATATTCACACGTATAAGCAATAAATTTCAAAAAAGTTACAAAGATAAACAATATAATATAATGTATTAAAGGCTATAAATTTTATAAGTTGTCTTTCTTTTATGAAAAGTTGCATATTCATCAAACTGCATAAAATTGAAATGTATGCACCGATGGAGACATCAGCATTTAATATGTGGTAACACGACAATATTTCAAGCCATGAAGGCCAACTCATTGCCAACAATTTTTCTTTGCCTCTAGCTGGACACCGGGGTGAATTCACAATTGTAAGACAAAAGAAAATTAATATAAAAAAAACAAAATAGACAGAAGAAAAACACAAGGGACAAGAAAGGAAATAAAAAACTACGGATCAATATAGATTGTAATGGGATGATTGAGATTTTTTCATAATCTTAACAAAAAGTTTTGAATTTGAACTCCTAAGATTAAAACGGAGGCTTTACAATTCTCGAATCCAAATTTAGTCGACCTCCAATATAAATATTAAATATCAAATAAGAAATTAATTTTAAAAAAAATTAGTCCGAGTAAGCAAAACTTACATATAATGAAATGGGCATATTGCATAAAATTCTAGCCTAAAAATTTTGGTTTAATAAATGTTGTATTATTTCTCAACAACCAAAATATTTTAAAATAAAATTAATTTATATGAGTGATTAGTATTTTCAACTTAAATGAAGCAAATCCAAAAAACAATCTAAGTAAAGTTGGAGCAGAGAAGTAGTACATTTTTCTTAGATTGGAAAGTACACTGCTTGTATAGTCCTTAGATTAGTCTATTATGCTAGGAGTACTCGTTCCTATTAATTCGCCTTTGATGTGAAACATCAATGCTAATTTTCTTTAATTTATCAATAGGGCCGATAATTGAACGGATTGAATTAATTTTAAGTGGATCATAATAAATTAAGATAATAAATGGGTTAAGACCCAAGTTAATTCAAAATTACTTGAGTCAAAATAGGTTGGGTCAAAACAAGTTGAGTGATACGTTATAGAGCAGGTTAAGACTCAATTCAATCCAACTTTTATTAAGTTTTTATTTATTTTATTTTTTTTATATTTTAATACTTAATTAAATTATATTTTTTCATTCTAGCTATCAAATTAACGAAAGTGTTTTTAAAAATATTTTGACAAAATTCCTCTCGAATCAATTTGGGTTACATATCAACCAGATTTTAAATTGATTAAGATGGGTTGAGCTAATAAATAAACGGGTTAATTCAATAGGTTGGACGAATTGAGCGGGTTGACTTTAATTTGTCACCTCTTTTTATCTATCAATAGCCAAATTGGTTAACAAGATTTTTCATTAGTTGTAGACGTAGCTTAACGTTTGGTATGAGGTCAAAGGTACAATAATTTCATTATAAAATAGGGGATTGTTTTATCTTGCATTTTATCTCATATATTAGATAATCATGAGATTATTTATCTCATTATTTATATCCCAGTGATGGAATAAATTAATCTATATACATAGTGAAATAACTTATCTTAAGATAGTTAATTTTATGATAACTTACTCCCAATTAAACGACCCCTTAGTGATACAACTTGTAACAAAGTCCTAATGATACTCAAGACGTGTGGCGAGAAATGTTTTTGTCATCCATTTTTTAATGAATTATAAGGTCTTATGAGTTTAATTATAAAATTGCAAGATAATTTATATGAAATTTTTTATGATACATCAGGATTATGCAACTAAATACCTAATGAGGCTTTTACCAGCAATCAACTAAATAGAATGGCAGTATATCTTTCAATCTTCAAATCTTGCCAAATTTAACTGTATTGATCCTTTTTATGATCTTGCTCTTGTAAAATTATATTTATAATTTCATAAAGAGCAATAATACAAAATATAATTTAAATTATATTTTAAAATATTTTTTAATATAAATGTACTATCTCATAAATTAAATTAATATGGAATAAAAAGAATATTATTTGTTAACAAAGATAAAATAAATATAAAATGATAAATTAGCGACAGGAACATGTACATATAAAATAAGAGGATTTCTACCTAGCTAGTTGAAGATCTAATGGTGTTATCTGAAGACTTAAATGAATAGCCATCGTTGTTAAGAACAATGGAGATCCAATGAAAATTTGTGTGTGTCTTCTGGTCTTTGACATTAAAAATGAAGGTTGTAATAATGAAAGGGACATGTGAGAATTTTGTCTTAGCTAGTGGATGGATCTATATTTAATATGCAATCAAAGAATTTCTTCTCACTCAAAATGAGAAATTTTTTACGATCTGAATAAATATTATTTAATATCTAAAATAGTATAATAGACAAGCAAATATAAATAACGATCACATTTTGATTTATATTATTATTAATAATATGCATTGCATATGAAATTGTTTATTTAAAAAAATAGCTTTCACCTTATTTAGTGGAAGAATAATTTGAGGAACCTTGGGGATGTTTTTAGCATTATCCCAAAATAACGAATCCCAATACTATTATCCCACCTTATGCAAAAGATAACTTATCCCTCCTTATCTTGACATTAATTTTTAGTTCTAAAATACTCTATTCATTTAAAAAGAATGATTCATTTTTTATTTTAAGTATCTTTAAATTTTTTTTTTTCTTTTTGATAATATTTTAATTTCAAATTTAGACATTGCATATTTAAAGTCATAAGATTAAACAAAAATTTTAGTATATTTAACATAATTTTAATTTACAGTTATAAAATAATTTTTTTTTTTTAAATTTCATATCAAGTTAAACTGGATCATTTTGTTAAACAGAGGGAGGAACTTATTTCCAAACTATTAACCAAATAAGAGATAATAATATCGTATTGAAATTTTATCCAGAACTATATATGCTTTTTCAGCGTACCAAATCGAATTGCTGTTAGTCCTATCATCCCAAGTAAGAAACAACAAAAAGGTAAACCCATTATTGTCAAAAGGGAAGAAAAAAAATACATTATAATTCATCTTTATCTTTAGAAGAAACAATTAAAAAATTCATATCAAGTCATAAACAACCAACTAACAACTACTGCACTTTTTGGCAGTCTTTTGAACAGAATCAGAAGAAAATAACCAAATTCCAATTAGAATCCCAGCATGTGCAAGCAAACAATAGCACAAAAGCAAAATATCAAAGCAGAGAATGGGACACACTCTGATAACAAATTTTACCTACCCAAAAAATCTATTCGAAAATATTTTGAAT
>JAOTQJ010000049.1:22201552-22216198 GCA_025642045.1 Solanum sejunctum | reverse complement strand
GGTGTCAAAAAATATTATTTCTGAATTTTAAATATTAAAATACTATTTAAATTAGTTTATAGGTTAATCTAATAAAATTGTGTCAATGCATTATATATGTATTTACATAAAATAAATCTTCTAGTTTAAAGATGGCAACAACATTATTTGCATAATATTCAATCTAAAATTAAATTTTTAATTAAAATAATTAATTAATATTTTTTAAAAGAAATAGAGAGAGAGAATAATAAAGAGAAATGAAATTTCTCCTTCCCTTAGCTATTTTTGGTAACAAAAGTATAATTATAATTGCTAAGAGTTAAAATTATACTAAAACTCGTAATTTAGGTTAAATAATATATTATTTATGTAAATGACCCTTAATTTAAAAGATAATTTGTTATGAACCAGATTTGACCCAATGTCGATACATATACAGATGTCCCACAATTAGTTATTGGGCCGAGAGAAGCAATAACATTGAAAAGCGTTTGCAAAGGTTGATTTGGGACTCGAGCCCAGATAATGACTAGATAAAAAGATGACTGATGAGAAAAAGTGGTCATGGAGATTGTTGAAAAAAATATCTAGGCCTCTCATCTCCTTTTCTTGAGTCTAACTTTTCATCTCCCCTTTTTCAATCTATCTTTTTCTATCCATTGTTGTTCTACTAGTTTTTTGTTAGTTCTATTTTCGATTGTAATATTAAGTTTGGTGATTAGAATATTTAAGGTTATTACGTAATTTGATAAAATTATATTATTATTTACTACTTATTAAAAATAGACAGAAGGAATACATTGAAGTGATAATTTAAAGGTTGAATTCTGTCATTTAAGCTACAAAAATTATTGGTAATCTTACATTTGTTTCCTTTATGTATCCCGTCATTTAAATACTTCCTTCGTTCAACTTTACTTGACACTAGTTGATTTAGCACAGGGATTAGAAAGTAATTAATGATGTGATAATTTTATCAAATTATCTTTTGAATATAATAAATATGATGTCGATATCTTGAAAAATATAATAAAAAAATAAATATAATTAATGATAAGAGTAAATTAAAAAATAAATATAAAATAAATTTTATAAAATAAACAAGTATGATTAGATATTTCAAAATATTATAAGGATCAAGTAAACTTAGAGGAATAGTATTAATTTTGGACCCCGTGTGAGGTTTCTCGAGTATTTGGACTACGACCATTTCATTTCCTTAAAAAATTATGATTTATTAATTATAATTAAATTTAAAGTCACAATTCTTTCTTTTTATTAAACTAAAAATATATTTTATTAAATGAAAATTGGAGAAATAAAATTAAATGAAAGCGTCAGTTGGTGACCACATAATGAAGTAAAGGACGATCTCCACCGACCCGATTAGAGTGTTTTGCAAATGGAAATTTCCCCTTTTTGTGAATTGTAGTCCTTACAGTACACGGGAGTGAGATAACCGCCTACAATTTACTCTCTCCCATCGTCACTTGCTTTGTCCAAATCCTATACTTTCCCTCCTCCTCACAACACTTCGCCCCTTCAAAAACCAACCCAATGGAAACTATAAGCAACATTAAATTACATACATTCTCTTCAACTTCAACTTCATTTTTTTCTCTTTTTCTCTTTCCATGGAGGCTGACGCTCTCTCAACAACAATGGGAATGGAAGAGGGCTTACTCAGGTTGATGGGTTCTGTCAAGAATTACGATTGGGGCCGTCCGGCGAAAGATTCTTGTGTTGCACGCCTCTATAGGCTCAATTCCGGGGAAAAAATCGATGAAAATCAGAAGTACGCCGAGTTTTGGATGGGAACCCATGACTCTGGCCCGTCTTACGTTGTGGAAGAAGGAAGAAGAACTGAGAATGGATGTGCTAATGGCGGGGGAATTAGAGAGAAGTGTACTTTGAAAGATTGGATTGAGAAGAACCCTTCTGTACTTGGAGAAACTGTTCTTAGCAAGTGGGGTACTCAACTTCCCTTTCTCTTCAAGGTGGTTCATTGCTTTTAATTTGCTCAAAGTTTTGATTTTTATTATGATGTCAATACGGTAATGCAAAATAGTTACTGAGTTGTTGGCAAATTATGATTTTTGTTATCTGGACTAGATAAAGAACCGATGTTTTCCCTGTTATTGATCAATTCAAGGCTTTGCGTTATAGGTACTCTCTATTGAGAAAGCTTTGTCTATACAAGCCCATCCGGACAAGAATCTGGCGATTCTTCTGCATAATGAGCAGCCACTCGTTTACAAGGATGATAACCATAAACCTGAGATGGCTTTGGCATTGACCGAATTTGAGGCCTTGTCTGGCTTCGTAAGCCTCGAGGTATTCAGTAGTTTTACTGGATCTATTTAGTAATTGGTGGTGCAATCTAGAGGCTCTAGTGCCACAGTGATAAAAAATCACTTGGCTGAGACTAGCTTCTCATGTTTATTTATCAGGCTCCAGCTTATTGGGAAATTGTTCATTATAGAGCATGGTAGGGACTCTAAGTTGACTGTAGAGCTGTCTGGCTTAAATAAAAAAGATGATGTGAAATTTTTAAATATTGAAAGTTTGTTTTGTTTTCCTTTACTATTTGATTAATAATTAACTGGAGCTTTTGTTTCCAACTACTGGAATAAAGTAATGGAAAAAGGTCCCAATTAGCTTAAAAGACTAATTACTGGTTGCTCTAGTTATAAATGTGTATATTGACTAACATGGCTATGTATCACTATTCTCGCATATAGTGGGATCAAGTCTATAAAAATCCAGAATTGGGGCTGGCTACTGGTGTGCTTAACACTTCATCATGTAGTTGCGACAAGCAAAAAACCTATTCTTTTGGCTTGAGATGATGGAGTGAACTTACCGTTCCATGTCTGTTGACCAAAAAATAAACATAAAAATAAAAGGACACTGGATGTGATGATGACTTTTTTTTTTCAGGAGCTTAAAGTGATTGTTCAGACTGTGCCTGAGATTGTTGAAGTAGTTGGTAATTCACTTGCAGAGCGAGTATTGGACTTGAATGTGGATGATGAAGAGGAGAAAGTTAAATTAGTGCTCAGAAAATTGTTTACGGAGATAATGTCAGCTAGCAAGGATGTGATCAGTCAAGTGCTTGCTAAGCTGATTAGTCGTCTGAACATTACAAACAAGGTAGAGCCTAACTGTTCCATGATTCTATGATATTTTTTCACCACATGATCATATGGAACTATGGAATTCTAATACTTTCCCTTGAATTTAAGCTCTCTATGCTTCTGCATAATAGTGACTCATTATGTGGCAATCTCTCGATGATTCTGGAAACTCATTCTCTTCATTGTCTTATTTAATTGTTTATGTCTTATTACACACCTCTAAACCCATCTCTCAATTTATATTTGTTTTGGATAACGGTGGTGTTCAGATCAACTTTTGTGCATCTCTCTATTCCAATGCCACTTGCTGCCACCCATTGGGTAACTTTGGCGATCGAGGTTTATAGATGGAAAGAAATCATTTAGTGCCTTTTGTTTCAGCTGGGATTTGAACCTTGGTCTGATGGTCTCCTATGGTTTTCATAGACAAAAATGTACATCTTCAACTAAGGGTGATGAACTGATCTGGGCAGTTTCTTTAAATTGCAGTGTTGGCTAATTCTCCTTTATCTTGATTTTAATGGTTAAAAAGTGAAAGTTGGGCTATGGGTGGCGCTATGGATTTTTCCGGTGATGAGTGTGGCGATATGAATATTGATTATCAGGGTTTATCTGGGGAGTTCTAAATACCAATTTCGATATAATCTACAATCAGTTGCTACTTGCTTTTGTTGTATTTCCTGCTTTACTTGAACCTTGATTTCATAAACAAAAACACACAAACTTTTGTCACATTTAGGAAGCTGAAATTGGAAAGGCCGTGGACACATGTAAACAGTATTTTCCAGTATTTCTGCTTAAACATGGGACACATAAGATTTTCTTGTACAAATGATTTTTTGGAGCTTAACCATATATTGTGCTGTCCTCTCAAAGCATATCTGGAACTCTGCTGTTAAAAAAGTTGTGTGTTGCTTGCTATCATTCATTATTAAGGAAGTTGCTTACACTTTGATGTTTTAGGTGAGGGAGCTGACTGACAAGGAACAACTGGCCCTAGGTCTTGAGAAGCAGTATCCAGCTGATGTTGGTGTTTTAGCTGCATTCTTGTTTAATTACGTGAAGCTCAGCCCCGGTGAAGCTTTATATTTAGGGGCAAATGAACCCCATGCATATGTACATGGTGAATGTGTCGAATGTATGGCAACCTCGGACAATGTGGTACGTGCTGGCCTAACTCCCAAGCATCGGGATGTTAGAACTCTCTGTTCAATGCTCACATATAGACAGGTACCATCAACGTCACTATTAAAGGCATTCTTTTTTTGTCCATGTTTTATTAATCTTTGTGGTATAGTGGAGACTGAAGTTCATTTGAAGGTGAGAATATCTTTTAGATTGAGCATATACTATAAGAGCCCAATATCTACCAATGTGGCGCTATATTCATGTTCAAATCATTTGTCACCTTTATTGAGGTAAAGAAATTCCTAAACTAACAACACTTATGTACATCGGTTAGCAACAGTTAGAATACTGCCCAGTACACCCTAGGAGCTTATTTTTTTGGTTATGGAAGGCAGACTTGGATGTCTGGCAAGACTACCTAACATGCAGGGTACTTGGCATTCCCTATCTTTGATCTATGATCTGATTCAGTGTTTTCTGCTACAGAGTAACCCTGAAATTCTGCACGGTATGACAATAAATCCATACACAATGAGATACCTTCCTCCTTTTGATGAATTTGAGGTGGATCGTTGCATTCTCCCCCCACATTCAACCGTTGCCTTCCCTTCTGCTCCCGGTCCGTCCATATTTGTGGTCATGGGAGGAGAGGGAACAATGACCACATCAGCAGAAGCTATTGTTGCTGAAGGTGATGTCCTATTTGCACCTGCAAACACCAATATTACTGTTGCTACCTCCTCTGGTTTGCACTTGTATAGAGCAGGTGTAAACAGTAGGTTTTTTTGAGGAATGATAGTTGTGGGATTGTAGCCCCTTATTCTTACTAATAAAACTGTGAGTTTCTGTTACAATGGCTGTTCCACCTTGTATTATTAGCATGTGCAGGTATATAACCGCTTCTATTAGTGTAGTTTTGTAAGTAAAAAACATCACTGGAAAGGTGGTAAGTTTGCTGTACTTTTGTCTCTTTTATTGCCCAACTTATATCAACTTTAATACAACAGAGATGCTAAAGGATGAGAAAAGGGCAAAGGCAAAAAAAAAAGAATTGTACTCGAGTATGTATATTGGTAGGTAAGGGGTTTCCATACACTCCACCCTCTTCAGATCTCCAACTCCAAAAGCGACAGAAAGTGCAAACTCAATCCTTATTCTAAACCTCTCAATTGTCTGTATTTTGATTGAATCAAAGGCCAAAGCACTGGTTCTCAACTAGTCAACAAAAATGGTATGCAATTTCCTTCATATTTGTGTCCCAGCTTTATTTAAGCCATTTAACCATGATAGGATTGATTGTGCACCCTTTCTCCATGAGTAATCTATCATTATATCATGAGCAACCCCTTCAATACAGACTGTTGGGACGCCATAGAATCTTCCTGTTTCATCGAGTCCTTCCATGTCCTGAGAGAATCACATTCATATGTTAATTCCGGAACACTAGAACTATTTACCTCTACGAGTTTTCAAAATGCCTCAAAATTCAAAACCATTTCTTAACAGTATACTTTCCAAAGTTGTCCAGGAACTTACCACAATGAAATCACCCTTTGCACCCACTACTAGTACTTTAAATGCAGGATCCTCGAGTTGAGGGACAGGAAGAGACGCGTTGAGCTTTCTTAGATCAAACAAAGGCATCCTCGAGCTTTCAGTCATTAGCTGTTGGTAACTACAATGGAGAAAACAAAAGGCAAATGGTGCCGTCAAGACGACGTTGTACACACTGGGGATTTAATGAAGGCGTTATTCCAACACATAATGCTTGAAATAATGCATAGCGAGATCATGTATTCTGTTTAATAGAGAACTAAACTCTCAAGATTGATATACAAACAAATTTACAAACTCTACGAACTTCACAGAACAAAATGTTTACATAAACTCAAGGATTACTATTTGAACGGGATATCGATAACTCCGGAAATTCCCATTAATGGATTGTTGAAAAAATAGAATCCTCAAGCTGACATTAGAATAGTATATGCATCAGTTACCAGATCTTTACAATTCGACCAGGAGACTTTTAGTTCAAGCAACTAATATTTGGAAAATGGTAGAAATAAATCAAGTGGGTCACATTTTTAAAGTCAACTTTTGCTACTCTTAGATTGTCTAGTAGTACACAGGCATCTACAAAATCCTGTGATAGGTGAACATAGAAATGTGTTCTATGAAAAAGGCCTTTTTTCTATAAGTCATTTTCTCTTTCCTCTGATATACAAAATACCAATAGCCATCTATGTTATAATTTAACTGACCGTGCAACCAGCTGATCCTCCATTGCTGCAGAGAAAAATGTTTCTTTACAAAGAGGTAAAGATGTTTGAAAAGCTTTGGCTGCCAGGCTTCGAGTTACCTGCTTGATGAGGATGTGAAGACAGTGTAAAAACAAAACGATTTCACCCACTTAACGAGGATATAACCACTTTTTATCATCGATAGTATGCACGGAGAATTTGAAACAGGATATGTATGCCTTTGTAAATTCTAGCAAAGCCAATCAACTTTGATTTTTGTAGCTGAGATAAGTGGGCATATGGCATCTTTAAACTAAATAGACAAACCTTAAAAGCAGCAAGAGGCTTGGAGAAGAGATATCGCCATACTAAACCACTGAATTTATAAAAGGAAAACTAGTTATTGACCGAAAAACAAAATTTGTACGGAACACATTTTTTTTTTCAGTACAGGAAGTCACCTATTACCCGAAGGGGGTACCGAGCAAACGAGCACTGCTCCAGAAAGATTGGGGGATGAGCTTTTCTTTTCTGAATCAGAACCTGCAGCACCAAAGAGGAAAATGTATTATTCTTACTGATATGAGATTTCCAAGGAACAACTTAAGGAGTTTAGTGTGCTTTACGATACAAGTGGAGTAAGCACCTTAGTAAATACTTCATGGACTAGAAAACCTAGGTCTACACTACCAGGAATTGGCTGGATTGTTCTTAAACCAATTTCCTGATTACAAGAGATAAGTAGCAACAGATCTGGTGCATTTCATCTTTTTTTGGGCAAAAAACAATTGTCTGCTAAATTAACCAAATAACATACTATCATGTGCTTTTCGTTATTAGTCGCTCTTTCCATTTCCTTTTCTTTCTTTTCTTTTTTGCCAGATCTAATTTATTCTGCTTATGGATTTTTGAGATGAAGATTCCCAGGAAACAACCTCTTTACTTCTATGAAGCAGGGGGTAAGGTCTCCGTACATTCTACCCTCCCTACCCCACTTATGGGATTCCACTAGTTATGTTGTTGTTGTTGTTAACATTTCGAGTATGCAATAGTTTAATCTACAGTTTGATCAACCAAGGTCCGCATAAAATGTCTCAAACCGCAGATCCAAGTGAACAAAGACATATATTCCCCCCTTCTTAAGTTCCTGCATGGACCTTCTTCATAGTGAAGAACTTGAGTTCATAACGGAATAACTTCCATTGGAACTAATCTATGAAGTTACGGGTAATCCCATAAATGTAGTATGCCTTAGCTTGGCAAACAATAACAAAAACATGATTACCTTTCATTGCTTCTCTTCTAATATTTGCAATGTAATATTGAACAATAAGACCTCCAAATGAATGTCCAAGCAATACTGGTGGCAACTTGATCTCTTTGTGGATGAAGTCAGCAATATCACCTGCATGTGTCTACTGAAAGCAGCAAAGTACAGAATTAGAAGGCACTGAAAACCGTTTTGTTAATGCACTAAGAGAAACTTGAATGAAAAATGTCAGCTCACCTTAAAGTCATTACTCAGGCAATTTCCTAATCGACAATCAACACAAATCTAACAGAAAGGAATGTAAAATACCTGGAGGGTACCAGCAACTGCAGCAGCAGGTGAATCACTTTCTCCCTGGCAATGCCAAAAAGGTACATAGACATTAATAACGTACCTCTGCTTCCTTGATAGGGTTGCGTTATTATTCCACCATTTAAATGCTAATGAAATATCTTCGTGAAATAACTAGTGGAATCTAATTGAAAAAGTATATTAAAGCTAGCAAGAACTTCATTTGGGTGGTTCTGAATTAGTTGAATTATATATGGTCTTCCCTTTTCTTTTACTGAGGTTACACTTTTATTCCAACATTTATCAAATGGTCTTTTCCAAGATAAACATTAGTTGGATCAATCAATCAAACTGCAAGTAAGTTCAGTCGAGTAATCGATCGAATTAAGCATAGTTAAACCTACAGCCTCAAAAGAAAGTTTTAAGTCTTTAAGAGGTTTACGATGAGATCTAAGAATTTCATGTGAGTGGAGTTGTTGAAACATAAGAGTACCTGTCCCAGCAAGCTAAGAGCATAACAATCGTATCCATTTTGGGAAAAGAAGGGCAGCCAGTGTTCAGCCCAGCACCAAGCTGCATGAAAGCTTCCATGAACAAATACTAAAGGTGGGTTTTTAGTAGATCTTGTCTGTTCCTCATCAGAGTCACTGCCCTTCTGGAAGAGAACCTCCATGTTTAGACCAGAGGGAAGCTTGTGAAAAAGACGAGATTGTCCCTGCTTCAGTTCATAAGGAACCTTCATTTTGGAATCCCTCGTTAGGACAGCACGAGTTCTTGATTGAACAACTTTGGGAAGAAGCAAAGTGCAGAGCGTAGCCATTGTTTCTCCGTAGAATCTCAGACTGTTTTGTTCTTCCTCCGTCTCACGTTATCGCTTGCAACTTCTTGTTTCGTTTCTCTCTTTATCTCAATCAAGTATTCACTTTTCTTGATTATGTATTTCATTAAGTAGAAATTGATGACAATGGTAGGTTTGATCAGTAATAGTAGAGGTTATTAATTCTTAATTCACCCAACAGCTTGTTTGGGCTTGTGATGTTATGGATACACTTTCTTGTCCTTAATCAAAATTCTTGAAATTAATCTCATTTTTTAGGAACATGAAATTAAACTCTATAGGATACTAAACACCTAAAAAGAAATCAAAAGAAGTTACTTGAAATTGCACAAGATAATGATTAATTTTGCACAAGTAAATAACAATCAAACATCAAGCAACCACCATTGGAAGTTACTATTTAAAGTATAGTCACATCCGTATGTATTTAAATATTAGCTACTTCCTCCGGCTCCTTTTATATATCATCTTTATTATAAATAGATGATCCTTAATATATGTCATTTCACAAAATTAATGTATAAATGACACTATTTTTTCTATTTTACCCTTGATAGTTAATGAATTTATAAAAGATACATTTGACCAACTAGAGGAACTACAAAATAATTAATATACATTGTAACTTAAATAAGAGCAAAATAGTAAAGATATTTTTTTTAATGCAAGTGCAATAATAAAAGGTGACATATAAAAGAGACCAGAGGGAATATTTCACTATTGTCTTTTTCCTGTTATAATTTTTCTCCTGCTCTTCCCCCGATTCTTCTACATATAGAATTGATACATATATAACATAGTAACTGCTGAGAGAAAAGTAAAACTATATATATATTTTTTATAAATTATAAACATTCACATACTTTAAACTATCAGATTTAAGTCAAAATATCATGAAAACTTAAATTACTATGGTGAAAAAGAAAATTATAGTTTATGTTTTAAACATTACCTCCTTAAATTGGTTACTGAATCGTGATGCACTTTAAATCTGAAATTGAGTCTAAACGGTTAAATATTGAACTTGGCAATGTTCGGCCATGTTCTAAATAATGGTCCTTAAATAGGCTATTTTATGCAACTTGCCCGGCCTATGATACAGTTCGCATCAGATCTGGTCCATTAATAGCTTGGCCCAATTAATGAGACCCAATTATCCAAGTCCAACAATATTCAGCCCAAGGCTCCATGTGAGTGGATCGAGGGAGGTTCTTGCTGGCTGTGGAGATCAACATCGGGTTTCGTGGACTTGCACGCCTTCACCAAGCAAATGAATTTTCTCCATTGTTTAACTCATCGATTCGCATTCACTTTCTTCTTCACTCTGCATTTATCACTAAACTCAGATTATTCTCTCAATCGCTTCATTTAAGCTTAGAACAGATTAATTAATTGTTGCAAAAATGATGTCTCCAAAGCCACTTCCAGAAAATCGAGGTTCATCTCACCCTGCTACTATGAGGTATGTCAATCATATTGTGATTTTATAATTTTTCTCTAAAATGATTGATTTGAAAATTCACTGCGTTTCTGTTTACTTTGATTTGGCGTTGATTAATACTAGACGTTTAAAATTAATCACTTTAAGAAGATTGCTTACTTTGATTTGGCGTTTCCTAATACTAATCGTTTAAAATTAATTTCTTTATGAAGATTCAAAGTTTAGGAGTTTATGTGATTTTTTCTTACTCTTAAGACTGAGGTAATTGACCCGCCCTTCCCTCTCGTGGCTTTTTTTTGGGGGGATATTTCTCTTTGGAGTTTCGAGGTTCACCTAAGAAATGTGCTGATTCAACGTTCACGTTACGCCTTGTATTAATTAGTTAATCATTCGATTGTTTTTCGCGAATCAAATCATCCACATTTTGACCCTCTCTAGTGTACTTTTTTTTAAAAAAATCTAAGAGAGTTATCTCATTGTTATTTTGCAGCATTTGGTTAGCATAAACATGGTAAATTATAGCAGTAGTATATAGATGGGGTTGGGATGATGCATATTTGTTGGATAATAATAATTTGCAGGAATGAGGTTAAATAATGGTTACATGTTGATAGTAGTAAGTAATATCTATAGTGGAGTGGAAATGGCTTAGCCTATGATGGATGTATATTTTCCTCCTGTTTGGTGAAATTTTTTCCCTTTCAAGTAAAAAATTTAATTTTGGCAATCAAGCACTGCAAAAGGATTTCGCCAAGACATGTTTTCTTTTCTTTCTGTCATACCAAAATAGCGCATCGTTTTCATCAGCTGATTGAGTCTCAACATGCTAGAGAATAAATTTAAAATCCCGGAGTTCATCCTGTTAAAAGCTGGTTGAAGATTGGCCAAGTGGATCCTTCCAGAAATGTTATGTTTCCATAGATGCCACCATTCTTCTCATAATGGATGTGCTTTCTTTTTATCCAAATCATGGCTTTCCAGATTATTTTATGATGGTGGTGCTTGGATCAGCTCGTACATACTATAACTGTTCTATTGGGTGCCTGTTACCTCCCAACAGTATGAAATCACCTAGTGTTTTGACCTCCATTGAGATTTGAACCTAAGACATCTGGTTCTATTCATCGTGGCTTTCCAAGATCCTGCTAAATTTATGAATAGTCAGAAGCACAGATGGATAGGCCTGTTGTATTATTAATTTTTGCCTTCTAAAATTTTAGTTAAGCAAGTTTTCCAACTCTTTTATAAATAAGGCTATCAATTGCTGATCTTTAAATGGAAATGGTGGAAAAAATGGATTTAATGATGTAGGTTTGAGTCATGTGTTAAGCTGTACCTCATGTCTATGAGGCTTGCTAGGTATTACCTCAGAAGCCATTACTGACAGACTTGTTTCAATGTAGGCAAACACCCTTGCAGATAATCCATGTTGTTGGGAACTTTATGAGAATATGGTCAGTTTACTCCATGTATCGCTATTTGTCTCACACTGGAGCTTCAGTTGTTCTATTTATGTTCTGCTGTCTTCTTCCATCATGCATTTGGTTTCTAGTAGCGCAAAAGCCTTGGAAGGGCAGGGCACTTGCTAATACACAGGTCTAGTATTACTATCATTTTCTTCCTTTAATAAATGTCAAAATGTCGTTGCATTATCACTAATGCATTTTTCCTGATAATCTTTCTTTTGACAGGTGGTACCTTCAGTTGTAAATGGTGGTATAACAGCTCTTTACTTCATCTTGTGGGGAAAGGGCCTTAAATCTTGTGGTCCTGTTCGGTAAGTTCAAGGTTGAGTTATACTCTTTTGTCACTTTTTTCTTTCTTGAATTTGGTTTTTGCGCTGCCCCTGTTTTTCCTATTCAGTAACTCTAGCACTAATATACCTCAGAGTCCTATTTGTGTACATAGCATAACCACATGGTAGGTAATTTTGGTAAGAAAATTCTTTGGCATTTTATCATATTATGTCTTGCTCTTGGGGCTGTCTATACATGAAGACATATGATGGTTCTGCTTTGGTCATCTGTCTGAAATTGCTTTTTCTTTTTCCATTAATTATCTAATACCTTCTTGTATTAAATATTCTTATCCAATCAGGGCCATATTGGGTGAATATTCTGGTGCTGTTCTAGGAGTATTGTCCGGGGTACTGTATGGCCGGGGGGGCCATGTTTGGAAAAAGGTATACTTCTTGTTTAACTACTGTATTTAAGGTATGCTTCTTGTTTAACTACTGTATTTGTATATTTGCTTTGAAATTTACTAAAAATCCTCATACTTTCATGTGATATAATTCTCTGATTATTGAAAGCATGGACTTGTAGATCTGTCTCTTTTAAATTTATTGCATATCTTTCATACTGGACTCACACTAGGAAACTTAATTTCTTCTCTTTATGATCTAGTAGCTATAAGTTTATGTTATGGTAGAAAATGGGATTAAGCAATTGAAATTCTCTTACTTATTAGAAAGAAAAGCAGTTGGAAAATTTTCTACTTCATTCTGCACTGGGTGGTAATTTGTTGCTATTTCCCCCATCATCAGGTTGGTGGACTCCTTGCAATGCTTGCATCTTTCTACTTTTTATCACAAGGATGGGCAATGGCTACATATTCTCCATTTCATATCCTTTCTATATTAAACTCTCGCTCAAGCAAACTCATTCTGTATTAGCTCTCTGTTCTTTAATTTCCTTCTCTGTTTCTCGCTAGATGAATCTTATGTAGCAACCAACTTAACAAACAAATACCATTTAGCAATGCCTCCTCTGATGATGAAGCACATACCGAACAGATGGTAGGAATGAAGGAAATGCTAGTTCCCATTCTTGCTGGAGTCTTTTCAGCACTTCGGAGGGTGATCGCTAGACGGGTCTCACTTAAGGTTTGTGTAGTCCCATCGAACTATTTGATCCATTCATCTTTCTATCCTCTGGTACTTAAAGGGGGAAGTAAAAGCCACCCTTGAATATTTTTCATCTCATTTACACAGAACCAACTGAAGAGGCGACTCCATGCCATAACCCTTACTTCTGCGACATGCTTTTTGTTTCCTGTTGCCATGTTCGACATGATTATAGTGAGTACAGTTTGGTACCTTCAGTGGCTATGTTGTTAAGAATCTCCTTCTTCTTTTAAATTGCTTTTCTCTTTGTGTGGAGATATTCAGGGATCTAACAATGCAGAGCTGCCTTTTTCTGCCTGGGCTTTTTCAAGCACCATTTTATTCGGGATGATATTGATATTTTACATTGATAGCATCGCAGAGGAGAGGTAACATTTTGTGATTTCTTTCTGATCCATGTTACTTTTTTTAAATTTACTAACTCTCAACTGATGCTATTGCAAATACTGTCTAGTCCTTATCTGACTTTATTAATTGATGTTTAGCAATTTTACCTGATTTTCAAAAGATCTCTGTTTCTGTAAGGAATATGAATTATTTTTATCTTCTCCATAAGTTTTATCTTGGTGGTGTATGCCCATTTTTGGCAATTAACTGTCAGCATTGATTCTTGACTTCCTGCTTTGCATGCATTTTTCCCTCTCTTCTGCTAGCATTTCATTTTTCATCCTTACTTTTTATGTCGTGGACCATTGCAAGGTAAGAACAACTCTTGTTGAGTAAATAAATTACCTTCCTGCTTGGTAATTACTTTTATCGTTTTTGATGGAGCTCAAGTAAGAGAAGCATATATAGTGGTCTTTGTCACGTCTTTGGGTATGTTAGATCCTTTCACCAGAAGTGTTCTTTGAGTTCATTTGATTTCTTCACTAGACCTGCAAGTCAACAGTCTCATATGGAAATTCTACACTTTGTCCATTTGTAGGTTGCATATGGTTTTCTCTTCTCCAAGGCACTTAATGGTTGCAGGAGGATGCATCATTGTCATGGAGATATTATATAAAATGGACTTCTCATTACTTGGCTTTCTTGTTTGTGCCGCCATCTTGGCAATTGGTATGGTGCAATTTATTTTAAATTCTTTTGGATGGGGAGGGGTAAGGTCTGCCTACATCCTTCCTACCCACCTCGATCCCCCTTGTGGGATTATGCTAGGGTGGTGGTTGGTGTTCTGGGGAGGCTGGGGGTTCATCTTTTCCAATTTGTTCCTGCACAACTGTTTTTGCATATCTGATTGCTTTGCTAATCAAATCTGTCAAATGATGATTGTTGAACATGAATAAGTTCTGAGGCCTCACTGTAGTTATTAACATTTCAGCAGACAAAGAAGAGATGCTGAAAATGAACATTACCACCTAAAGGATTAAGAAGCATTTTTTTCAAATTCAATTTCTTAGAGACATCTCATATC
>JAOTQJ010000049.1:22179214-22190286 GCA_025642045.1 Solanum sejunctum | reverse complement strand
GAAGTAGCAGTTAGTCAATACAACTTTCGACGCTCCTCATGGGTCATCTGGAAATAGTCGCTTTATGTTTTTAAACATAGGGGTTAGGCTGCGTACATCCGACCCCCCTCTCCGCAATGAGCGGGAGTCTTTTGAGGCACTGGGTATGTTGATGATGAACGATGTCAAAAAAAAATTATGCAGATACTTTAAAACGACACTTAATTTTAATTAACTTTTGTGCACCAATACTGACAAAAAAAATTGCTTTCATTACCTTCCTTGAATTCAGTTTCATGTTTAATTGTGAAAAAACTCTTCTAATTAATGTTACAATAATTTACAATATTAGCACTAGCATCGCACAATACCAGATTATCTCCTTAAACTGTTTCAAACAAAAAAGATTGACATACTAATAGAGAATCACCAAATTGAACTTGTCACAACTTAATTCTCAAATACAAACAAATTGTAATCATCTCTTAGCTGGTATATTAAGTATGAAATAAAATTGACACATAATTTAAGTACTCTAGAACCTTCATTCATGACACATGTATAATGCATGTTGAATCTTTAATTTTTAAACTAACAAAACACCAAAAAAATAAAAAGCAAATATTTACATTGTAAAGTGTTATGACGTAAGGATGCAAAATCCGAAAGATCATGGGCATGAAGATAAACGTGAAACGACACAAATATTTAACATGGTTTGGTCAACTGGCCTACATCCACAAGAGGAGATGAGCAATCAACTATATACATAATGGGGAGTACACAACGTCCAGAGAAAAAACCTCACCAATTCACTTGAAATACAAAGAGGTTCATACAAGTGTTAACATAACACTTGTGACTCGTTGTTTCTCTCCCTATACAAAACTCTCAGTCCTTATGACTGCATTGTGAATGCTGTCAAACTAGAAAGAATGAGCCTACATTTATAGAGCCATAAACCTTTTTCCTACAAGAAAAAGGACTCACCAAATATGGAGAATTTCTATTTTCCTTTTCCTTTTAACCCCAATTTTGGTAATAAACAATTTTTATTTAACTATGACACCTATAAATATAAATAGTTCTAATTATGTGATTTGACTCGTGTATTATGTACTATTATGTTCTTCTCGCTTTTTTCTAAGTTGGAAACTAAGTTTAGATGTTGAAGGCTTTCAATTTCATTATTGTACATCTTAGGTCAGATACCTATTGTTCTTTACCTCTCCTTTTCCCAGTTCCCATACACACTTGATCATAGTATAAAAGTAAAGAAAGTTTAACAAACTTATATATGAATGGATTATCTGGATATTCTCTATTTAGTATTATAACTTGTTAAATGAATGTAACTAATTCACTAATAGATCTCTTAATTAGATTAAGCAACAATATAAAAATTCAAAATTAATGATTGGAAACTGCAGATGACCTTAAGAAGGAAATGAGAAAACGTACCAGGTGGTGTAGACAGTGATGAAATCGGTTCATTATTTCCAGTTCCAGGTGAAACTGCACCAGCAGGAACTCCAGTGGTGCACGCGTTATTGGATGACGAAGAAGAGGGTTGATCTTCAGGGCACAAACAGCTAAACTCTTTCGCACCAACATCAAATCCACAATGTCTCCCAAACTTTTCACATTCCTTACAGTGACTAGTATCCACTTTCTATCTCACATCAAACCCCTGTTCCAGCAACTGCTTCAAATCCCCCAAATCTCCAATTATTCATCCAGACGAAAACTCCATATGTCATGGTACAACTACACTAGCATGACTTGTCCCAGCTCCTCATCACCTCCAATTTCAAAACCATTCTTATAATTCATTCCCTTTATCGGACAATTGAACGATCCGGTCCAAGGCAGGCACGCACAATTGAACGTGAAATTCACTAAGCTCGAAGCGTACACGAATGTATTGGAACTATCTATAGTCATGTTAAGTTGACAAATTCTATCTGGACCTATATCTTTTCTAGTAACTGTAATGTAATCTATGTTTGCAATCTGTATTACAGTGTTTCCCTGATCATCACACTCAAGCCCGAATCCACAATAACCGCAGATCATTTCCCCAGAAAAAAAGGGCTAGACATTTCTGGTTTAATTTTGAGGTCAAATTGAGAAGTAATTGGTCGCACAGATTGGTGAAGGAATAAGCAGACATTCCTAGGGATTAGTTAAACCAGAGTGAGATTATTTCTATCTAGTTATTCTGCTTGTGGGTTTTTGAGAGGAGGGTTCCCAGGGAAACAGCTTCTCTAATTCTATGAGGTAGTGGTAAGGTCTGCATACATTATGCTCTCCCCAGACCCCACTTATGGGATTCCACTAGGTATGTTGTTGTAGAGTGAGATTATTTCTCAGTGGTTTTTTTTTTCCGGATATTGGATTATCAGATATAAAAATGTTATTTCTCCGGTTCAATTTGTAAATAGTTCTAACTCATAAGAAATCACTTCCAACTCAAATTCTAATTTTTGTTCATTTGAATTAATCTAACTGAATAAGTAGAGGAGTAAAAAGATACCCCTCTGTTGAATAATAGTCGTTACAATGTAGAAAAAAATGTATAATTACTTAAAAGTAGTGCTTAATTAACTTTTGTGCAGCAATAATCTCAAAAAAAAGTAGATGAAAACTCCTCCTCCAGATTGAGATTATTGGTGCTCCAATAATTATGACTTCATTCTCAAATACAGATAAATTTTACTTATCTCTTAGCTTGTTTGTAGAGATTGAAACAAAATTGACATATACTTTTAGTACTTTAGAACCTTCATTTATGACACACGTATCCTGCTCTCAGAACCTTTAATACATAAACTAGCAAACCATCAAAATATATAACGCAAACTTCCACATTATAAAGTTCACCCAGGTGCAGAAGAAGGGGTCAACAATTTTGGGAGTGTTCTATGCCTATTTTCGTCCACTGTGTTGGTTTCAGTTCAGGTAAAACTAAATTTATAGAGAGTTCGATAACTTGCTTCTTTGCATTATGTTTTGGAATACATGAAGAGTAGACACTGGACTAATATTCTCAGGGTTCTTTATATATAAATTCGCTTTTACTAATTTCATACAGCTTTACCGCAAGTATTGAGTTGGTCAGAATTTGTTACTTCTTTTGATCTGTAAAGTTTAAACAAAGTTCATAAATGAACAGTAAAAACACATATTACTATGAATGGAACGGAATCTCTCTCCCTCCATCACTTTTTTGTTCGTTTTAAAGTTATATGCTTCACAAGTTACATTATTATAAAACATAAAAGTTAATAAAAGATACCTTAATATCCAAGCAAACTTTTCTTGACAACTATCTAGTTATAACTTTATCCTTATACTTTGTCCCCATAAAACTCTGCCTAAGAAAATGAGCCGAGGGAGTGTCTGTTTGGAATATATTAAGAATACTAGACGTGTGCTTACATGGTTCACACCTTCACATTGAATCAAGATCATGGCAGATTGATTTCTGAAGATGAATTGTAACACTACTTCTAATCATCTATGACTCAAGTTGTTTATCCCAAAACTTGTCGAGTAAATTGCAACTCTAAATTGGCTATGAAGCTTTCTTTTAGGTGATTTCACCTTTTTAAGCATTCTTATGTTGCATAACACATCCTATAGCACTCAGTCAAAGTTTAAGTCAGCAAGTGAAAAGATCAGCTTTAGGGGAAATCTTTTTCAGGAAAGAATCAAATTCTAGCAAAGTTATTGCTTTCCTACACTAACCAGTTCTCAAAGTGATAGTGGAGAGAGTTTTGTGGATCCACGATCATCCTTCGTGAAGAGATTCAAATAATTCTGAATCACAAGACAGAAAACTCAGGAGGAGTTAAAATGAGGCATATGACATCCCTTTTGGAAGGATTATGACAAGTTAATGTCCAGTAAGTACACTCTTGCTCTTAGTACCCATCCCTTCCCATCCAAAGTACTGTTCTTTTTTGCAGAAAGAGTTGTTTTGCAAGTTTATCACAGTTATGGACAGTTCTTGACACTCTTTATCAAGCTAAATAAGGACAATTGTAGCACTCTGAAGTTGACAGACAAAGATTTTATAGGGTAACATAACAGCAACCAGGTTCAAATAAGGCCAGTCATACCCTATACTTCACAAGCTCGCGTACATTATTTATCACTCAGACGACTAACATTAACTTACCATCATTTTACCATTCAAACAAGTCCCCTTTCCAAATGAAAGATCATTTTATTTACTTGTAAGTTGACCCTCAATAATCTCTACTTACGATATATGGAAACTTTATCCCTATCACTTTTTGTTCATTCTAAAGTTATATGCTTCACAACTAACACAGATATGTGAGCACAGATAATATCCAATCCAGGGCAAACTTTGGTTGACAACTATATAGTCTTCAAGACCTTGTCCCCATCAAACTAAGACTAAGAAAACGAGCTGAGGCAGTGTCTGTTTGGCATTCAGAGACTTGACTAATAAGAAATTTTAGAAAATATAAATTAGCTTGTTAGTTTCATATGCCACAAGCATTATTCCGGTCAGAATTTATCACTTTTTTTTAATCTATAAACTTGGAAGAATTTCATAAATGAACAGTACTAAGATGATGCTTCACATTAGCAAAAGGGTTCAAGAAGTAACATCAAACTTCACCAATTCAGAAGAAGACCGAATCTAACAGCTTACAGTTGTCCTACAGTTTAAGCCATGGTGGAAGCTCCTTTATCAGCCAGATCTAAAACATCTTCAATGACTAGTAGTATCAGCTACTCTATAGAAAAACAAGGAAATGAAAACTTAAGCTCACGTGGTTTACACCTTTACAAGTATTTTGAATCCAATTTCTACATGTTAGTTGTGTCTTGATCCTCTCAGAAAAATTCATTTAATGATGATGGCCATTAAGTAAGTTATCCAATTGAGTCATACCTTTAACTTTCAAGAAATGCTCAATGACGTCATCAACCAGATTGTCCAAACTCAGTATGTAACCATGAAGACTTTTCGAAAGCCCAAATGCAGGGTAATCCATTGCAACAACTCCATAACCAAAAGACGCTAATTTTCTTGCAATGCCTACAGATAAGGATAGTTATCACAAATTCTTTTATAAAAAGATAACTTGTCTGTGACTTTAAATGGCTTTGCAAGCCGCAAACCTTCTCCCTTTTCCTTAGTATAAGCAAGGGTAAAGCTCTAATACTCAAAGCATCCTTGAGGGCCCAATCATCTTTTCTCAAACTATCCTCTTTGTCACCTGTAAGAAGTTTAATAATGATGATTTATAAGAATGTCTACATTACTGATAATACGTAATAAATTTTGGAGCTTATAATCTTATGAACCAAGCATTTCACCTTCCAATATGAGTACGAAATTGTCTCTTAATCAAAATAGAAGTTTGATAGTTAAATAAGGAAACTAAATCCCAATTTAATTCTACATATGGAATCCTATCAATCCTGTGATAAAATTCAGTAACCTAAAGCTGCTGAACCAATACAAAATTCTCTCATTAGCTCCATCTCTTATGTTTCTATTTATTTATTTTTATGAGCTATTAAAATCATCCCTCATTTTGAAAAAGAAAAGTAGGAATAAGTCATAACTTGCTACACTACAAAGTATAGAACAAGCTAACAACATTGACAGTTTAGCAAGAAAAATTACGCAATAAGGTATCAACACGTTTTCAACAACTTTAGAGTAAAGGAAATAAGAGCATAAGCTTTATATCCTCCATATTCAATCCAACATTTGGCACGTGATGCAAAGATGGAAGAAGAACTCATTAAGAAAACATAAAAGATCAGTAAGAAACGTATCACTTCTATGTAGGGTCACACCCAATTAGGTACATTCCTCCATTATAGTAGACGAAAAAGGTAGAATATGAATACTAGTCTCAACTTTCAACACTTCCAAAAGCTATAACAATCTTTACGAAGACGACATAATAAGCTTACAGTAGAAGGTACATTCACAAAGATGATATACATAGTGAGAGTTCACTTTGGACCACTGTTAGCAGTTCAAGGGCATTTCAAGATTGATCATTCCCTTTACTGTCAATTAATGGTCAATACATTAATGGCACATTTTTTCAAAATCCAGGCAAAAACTTATTTATGGAATTAAGAAACCGAAAAGACCGCCAGCAAAATTGGATTTTTCCATCTTACATCAGATTGGATAGCTATTAATTCTGCTTGTCAATCATCATTCGGTTCCTGAAAAGGTGAAAGGACATTTCGTATATATTCTCATAAAGTAAGTTGGAGTTATGTACGTCATCATTCCGTTCCCGAGAAGGTAAAAGGACATATGTTGCTTCGTATATTCTTGTAGCGTAAGCATCTATTTGGTATAAAATTATTTTATGTATGTCATCTTTGCGCATCGGTTCCTTTAGAAGTGAAAGGACATTACGTCATCTTTGAGAATGTACCTTCCACTGTAAGCTTGTCCTATCGTCTTCGTATAAGTTGAGATTTGTATACTTAAATCTCCAACTGCACACTTGTTAAATCTGCCAACAGGTTATAAGAGACGGTGTGTTTGGTATGGTTGAAAGCACTTCCCTCCAAACAAAATTTCCTCATTGTTTACTTATTTTTAAGGCCGGAGAATATTTTCTCCGCACACGATTTTCCACCAGAAGAGTTGAAATGACTTCACTCACTTATTGGCGGAAGTAATTTTCCTTTACAAATATACTAAATCTTACTCCACGTTGCTTATTTCAATTAATGGCTTTTTTCCATAGCAAACTTTAATATTTAAATTTATGTCGTAACACTATTCCCATACCTTATCTTATACACTTTGCAAAAGTACCATATATCACCAAATTCTATATCCAATCATACACTAGAAAATGATTCAAAGAAATGATCTTTTAGGGTAAAACATTACATCTCATTGAACTCCATATCAAATGACCTTAAAGTAGAACTTATATACAAAGTTGCAGTCTATTGAGTAAGAACCAACAACAACAAAAGACCAAGTGTAATCCCCCAAGTTGGTGCAGGGATGAGGGTGATCTATATGTATCCTTAGTACATAATATAACTTGTTAAACGAGTGTAAACTAATTTCACTAATTAAGGACCATAACTTATAGTCTCTTAATTAATGGTAGGAAAATACAGGAGGGTGCCAGAAGGTGTAGCCAGGGATGAAACCAGACTACTTTTTTTCCAGGAGGGTGCGTCAGGCTGAACACCACTGGTGCACGCATTATTGGACGATGAAGAACAAGAGGATTGATCTTCAGGGTAAAAGCACCTAAACTATTTGGCTTCTACTATGAAAATATTCAAATTTATTACTCTTTCATTTATAATACATTGTTACTACTACAACAATTGATTAAAGAATTTTTATTTAACTATGACACATAAAAATATAATATTTCTAATTATGTGATTTGACTCGTTTATTGTGTACTATTATGTTCTTCTTGCCTTTTTCTAAGTTGGAAACTAAGATTAGATGCTGAAGGGTTTCAATTTCATTATTTTACACCTTCGCAGATACCTATGAGGTATTTTCCGTTCCATGCACTTAATCATAGTATAAAAATTAAGAAGTTTAACAAACTTATATAGGAACGATAATCTAGATATTCTCTATATAGTATTATAACTTGTTGAACGAATGTCACTAATTCAGTAACAATATAAGAATTCAAAATTAATGATTGGAAAATGCAGATCTTAAGAAGAAAGTGAGAAAACGAACCAGGCGGTATAGCCAGAGATGAAATAGGTTTACCATTTACTCCAGTGGTGCACGCATTATTGGCCGACGAAGACTGATCTTCAGGGCACAAACACTTTCTATCTCACATCAAGCCTCTGTTGCAGCAACTGGTTCAAAACCCTCAAATCTCCGATAATTCCTCCAGACGAAAACTCCTAACGACCTGGTACAACTATACTAGCATGATCGTCACATTGAATCCACGGTAACCGCCGATCATTTCCCCAGACAAAAAAAAGAATAGAAATTTCTGGTTTAACTTTGAGGCCAAATTGAGAAGTAATTGGCCGCACAGGTTGGTGAAGGAATAAGAAAACACCCCTTGGGATTTTAACCCTAGAAGTGACAAAACGCGTGAATTGTCTGGGCTTCTACCTAGATTTATTAATTTTAAAGATGGATATAAAATGGCTAAAACTTATTTTTATTTATTTAAAAATAGATAATTTAATGAATAATATAGGTAAAAGAGGGTACATTCATAATATAAATGAATTTTGTATTGGATGAAGTTGGGGTCCGTGAGAGTAAGTAAAATCTTTTGAATTTTTTAAAAATTAAAACTTTTTATTGGGAGAGAAAAAATTAATTTTTTTTAACATTTGGGGTAGTGTATGAATCGGCCTGTTTGCTTTAATTTTATACATTATTGATTCGATTTATTAATTTTTTATTTTTAAATATGCTAAATCAATAGTACAATAATAAAATATTTTTATCGATTTTAAGTTCTTAACGGTTCGATTTTCGATTAATCCGATAAGAATAATAATGAGAACTTGCCTTAATAAAAGCAGATGGAGTAAGAAAGAGTAAAGACTAAATATTATAGTGGGTAACTAATCACTTAAGTACGTAAGGATTAAAATAGGTAAAGTACTATTGTAGTGTCCTATTACTATTAAATTACTAATATTTAATATTTACAAAGGGATAAAATAGTATATTATTATACCGATAACCTAATGGTAAAAATCAATATCAAACCGATAACACAATAACTTTTTTTAAAACTATTAAAAACTCGATAACCTAATAACCCAATAATATAAATCAATAACATTTTTATCAATTCGAATTTATCAGTCGGTTCGATTTTTGCATACCCCTATTTGGAGGTAGGAGTGAGGTTCTAAAAAAAAAATATTTTTTTTAAAAAAATACATTTTTGGGGTAGGATGGGGTAAAGGAGACAATTTGGGGGGCGGGGGGAGTTAGAGGTAAAAATATATAAGAATTTTTTTTGAAGAAAATAAATAATTTTTTTTTTTACTTTTTTGGGGGGTCCGAGGGGGGTTGGGTGGAGGGGCGTAGAGAGCTTTTGGTGGGGGTAAAAAAAATTAATTTTTTTTAAAAAAATTAAATTTTCTTTTACATTTTATTTTGTGTAGGGGGCCTCGAGGGTGGAGTGGAGGGCTCGGAGTGGAGGGTTAAGAGGTGAGAAATTGCTTAAAGGATTTACTTTTAAAATTTTTAACATGATTCCTATTATAATATGAGTATTCATATTTACCCATATTATCCATTAGGTAACTCATTTTTATCCATTTAAAATATGAGTTAAATTGAATATCTTATCCATTTTTTACTTAACTCATATTTTATTCATTATAAGATGATATTTATTTCTCGATTTTATAAGTTTTTTTTTTGAATATTTGATTTTTCAGATATAAAAGTGTTATTTCTCCGATTCAATTTGTAAGTAGTTCTAAATCATAAGAAATAATTCCCTTCTTAAATTTTGATTTTGTTAATTTGCATTAATCAAATTGAATAAGTAAAGAAGTGAAAAAGATACTTATTTGTTCAATAATAGTCGTTTACATTATTAAAAATAAATATTCAATAATATTTTTTTAATTTATAAAAGTAAAAAAAATAATTTTGTACTTAATTCTTCATTTACCTAATTTTGTACTTATAATTCTTAATTTACTTTTATCATCAATTATAATCATATTTCTATTATATTTTTTAAAATATTATATTTATAGGGATCGAGTTGTATTTGTTATCGCATTAAATTTGTAATTGGCCTTTAATAAAAACTAATACAAGATTCACGTGAAGAGGAATGACATAAAAAATTAAAAGATATACAGATTGAATAATTAAATCAAAACGAGAAATAAATAACGTGTTTCATTTTTTCTTATCTAGTTTAAATTTTATATCATAATTAATTTAAAACACATAATAAAAATTTACTTCCTCGATTTGTTTTATTTAACACATTTGGAGTTGGCATATTTATTAAGAAAAATAATAATTGATATGATTATTGTATCATATTGGTTCTGTTAATTGATATTTAGTACTAGATCTTGAAAAATAATTTGCACAACAAGTAATTAATGCTAAAGATAAAACATAAAAAATATTATTATTTTTTTAAATATTAAAAGTGACGAATAAAAATAGAAATACATTTTTAAAATGATGGACAAGTAAAAATAAAAAAAAGAAAACTTTATTTATTTATATTATATTACGTTAAAAGCATAAATCTTCTCATACAGAAGAATTGTGATTTTTTACAAGTTTTTGATTTTTTCTACATAGTTAATTGTGATTTTTTGCAAGATTGTGATAAATCTAAAGAGAGACATATTAAGGAAATTTGCGAATTTGTGCCCGACTTGATCAACATTCCTCACATAAATTTCTTGTTTCATTGTATAAAAACACTGTTGTAATTAATGTTCCAATGATCACAATCATATTAACAGTTACACACTAACGCCATGTAAATAGAGAATCACCAAATAAAATTACTTATCATTTTTATTTTCGAATACAAATTAACTTTAATTATCTCTTAGCTTATCTGTTAAGTGTGAAACAAATTAAATTGGCACATACTTTTAATCTCTAAACTAGCAATACACCAAAAAATAAAAAAGCATATGTTCACATTAGCTAATTACTAATTCTGTTTTAGTTATTTTGAATATGACACATGATACTTGACTATTTAAATTGTGTGAATGTGAGTAATTATTTGTTGATTCATGTTTGCTGGCATATAATTCAAAAACGCAAAACTTGCTTCCCTCATTATATATTCACTCACTTCTCCACTCAATCCAAGCACAAGTAATCTTCTATTTCTTTTTCTTCCTTTGTTTTGTTTTCTCCCTTTGTTTTGTTTTCTCCATTATTATGGGCTCTTATTTAATAGGTTGGTACTGAAGAGGTGAAAATAGAAATAAAAAATGTTGAGATGAAAATGAAGAACAAATTGGAAAGAAGTACTTCAGTTGAAAAATCAGAGGAGAAAATTTTGTCCTTACATGTTAAGGATTATGAGGAAAAAAAT
>JAOTQJ010000049.1:22161721-22179114 GCA_025642045.1 Solanum sejunctum | reverse complement strand
CGATTTTGGTTTTCTTTAGGTTTTGCTGATTTTTGTTTTAAAAATGAAGAGAAGATGAAGAAGAAGATAATAAATGGGGATTTTGGGGGCGCGTGTGGTACACGCGCCCGATTTTTAATTTTTTTTTTTTTTGAAATAATGGTATAAAATAGTTAAAATAAAAAATAAGACTCGATAATTAATTTGATATCGTGGAGGGTAAAAATTGGGTGTCAACAGGTAGTTACTTAACATTTTTGTTATATCAATAGTTAATTTTATTCCATGTTTTATCATTAGAACTAAATAGTATTCTCCAAATCATTTTTTAAAATATAAATTAATAAGAAATGTATAGTAGAACATTAATTATTTTTTTAACGAATAGGTCAAGTCAAACAATGACAAGTGAAAATGAACGGAGGGAATAAATAGTTACTTAAAAATTGTGCTAAATTAAGTCTTGTGCACCACTAAAGTCAAGAAACCTAAACGTATAGTCACTAAAAACCAATGTTTAATTAACTTTTCTGCAACAACAATCACAAAACATTTATGTAATTACTTAAAAGTAGTGCTTAATTAATTTTTGTACACAACAACATCAACAAAAAATTATGTAATTATTATGTTTAATTAACTTTTGTACACCAACAATATTAAAAAAATAATCAAATAATAGATCAAAAGACATTTATATATATATAACCTTCAATAAAATGTGAAATTTGAAATTTTGAAAACAAGGAGATGAAGTGAGGCTTGGGACCTTTTAATTATTAAGTGGAAGATGCCTCTCACAATGGGTAAGCTAAGATACTACATTTCTTATATCTGACTATTATATTTAATAATATAGGGAGTCGGGGAAGATTAAAGGATAGGGCATGATGGCTAACATTATATACAGACACATTATATACTACTTTTTGTTAAGTGTCTATGGCTAGCAACAAGATTTTGATCAAGTCGAATATTCATAACTTTTGAGTAACAAGTAAGACGGATGGATTTAATTTGGAAGCAAGGGAAATAGCTAGTCCTATAAATATATAGATATAAAGAAAGAACTGTTTTCTCTTCATAAGGCGACATTAGGGTTTTTTAATCACTTGTTTCAATTTTGTATATCAAAATAAGAAATTAAAACATAGAAAATTCAAGTAAAAACCTTATTAAAGTTTTTGTCCTAATTCCTCTACTACTCAACTAGACCTTAAGTAATCACAATTAGAAGGATTTATTCAATTGCATAAGTAAAGTACAAAGGTTTGCAAGTAAAAAAAATAATCTAAAAATCAATCTTAAAGATGTTGAAAACAAACGGTCTCATGAGATTTTTCTTTTAACAAACTTTATTTTAGAAGTTGATTTTCTTACTGCAAAAATTAGGAAAATGCAAATCGGCCTTGTGGATACTTTTTTTTTCAAAAAAAAAAAGACGACCTCACAAAAATATAAATTTAAAGGGTATAAATAATAAAATAATATGATTTTTAACCAATAAGCATCAATAGTCTAATGGTAGAAAACTGTATTCTATCACAAAGAAGGTGTAGGTTTGAACCTTGGCCGGTGCTTTTATTATTTTATAATTTTTAAAATCAAACTCTTAAGGCTAAAATTTTTCAACCAAACAACAGCAGCAACATATTCAGTGTGATCCCACAAATAAGGTCTAGAGAGGAGGAGAGTTTTTCAAACAAAAAAATAATAAATTCTTATAAATACCTTTTCGACCAATAATTTTTGGTCGAGTTTTCTCTAAAAATTCCAACTCTGAAGGTCAATTTTGACTATATTTTTGCAGCGGCTTTCTCTTCGAAAAACGGGTAAGAAAGTGGCATTGATTAAAAAGTTGGAAGAAATTAAGACTCGTACATTTTGTCATTTCAATTTTTTTTCAGCAAATTAAGAGGTAGAAACAATTTTGCCCTCCAAAAGCAGTGGACATCCTAATTTCTATCATTAATAGTAGTGCAGTAGTGCTATTGATCGCTACTCTAGTTATCAGCTAAACTAAAAAAAAGTAATGTGATGATATAAAAACCTTTTTATATAATTGTGAATATTAATTAACTCAAGTGAAGAGGTGGATAGGGTGCTCTTTCCCTTTCTAATTTAATTTTCCTCTAAAATGATTGTATTCTCTCTCTTATTATAACAAGAGGAAGTTAAATAGATTAAGTACGCAGCAGGTCGATATATTTGTTTGAGCAGATTCAGAATATATTTGTAATTTTTCTATGATTCTTTTTTTTTTAAATTTATTTATTTTAGTTTTTAATTTTTTATATACTTTATAAAAATATCAAAAATCATGATAATTGACAATATACAATATTGTTGAAAAATATAAAAACAATTTTATTGATTTTTTATATTAATCTATCGAAGTCACATAAAATTTGACAAAAGGAAAAACATGTATTATTTAATTTGAAAACTACATAAAAAAATATTATAAATTTCAATAATTAACAACATTTAATTAACTTTTAAAGTCTATCTGTGCCACATACATTAAGACAAAGGAAGTAATGTATATTACTTCAAAATTACGTTGAAAAAAATCTATAAATCACAATAATTAACAACTTAAAATATTTAAAAGACATAAAAAGTTTGATTGATTATAGAGTCAGATGAGTAACATATATTGTTTGAAAAATGATATAAAAGTAATATAGATCACAATAATAAAAAATTTTAAAATTTTTATCAGTGACGCATAAATTAAGACAAAAAAAGTAAATGTGCTATTTAAAAATTACATAAAAGATACTATAAATCACAACAATTAATAACTTTAAATATCTAAAAAATCATATTTAATTGACTCTATAAATTTTATCTGTGACAGGTAAATCAATACAAAAATAAAAAATAAAAAATTGAGCTCATACCAGCACGGGCACATGTGTCTAGTATATATACTATTGTACCGAATAGATTCCTAAGCGGAAATGTATTCTCTAAAACTAGGGCTCTTTCAAAATTAAACCAAATTCTCATTTTCCCTAAAGTTCTTGATAAGTCAAAATAGAACAAAATAAATTAAAATGGATAAAGTAATTAATTAATAACAAGTCTTATAACGAGGGAGAGTAAGGGAGACATTTTCAGCCCATATAAGGTGAAAGGAGTTTATTTAATCTATATTTATTTTAATAGATAATTCATATTTTCTAAATGGATAAATATAAATTGATCTACCTTAATAGTTCATACAAATATGATCAAAATGAATAAAATATGAGTATCCATACAGATCTATAGATCCCCCACTCATAATAAAATAATTTTTGTGTGTGTGATATATATTACCAATAGAAAGGGAAACCTAACAATTTTTTGGGTCAAATTGCATTTAAATCACCTGATATTTTACGTTAACTTAGTAGGAGGCAACAAAACTTTTATAACTGTGGTATTACTGATATATGACAAATTCAAAACTCCCGTTACGTTTGATAAATATATTGTATAAATTTGACTAATAAGATAATTGTTCTTTTAAAGAAATGGAGTAGTAGGATATAAAGCTTTATTTGATTGAAATTTTTATGATTTTATCTTCAATCAAAAAGGTTTGGACATGATCCTAAAAAAAAATTGAGCAACTTGCGTGCACACACATATTGACGTTGTCTTATAATAAAACCAAATTTAATCGACCGTGAGCTATATGTACATTTAGGACATACGACGAAGCAAAAAAGGGGAAGGAAACTCATAGGATAACAATTATTCACTATAAATGATTATAGCATTTTCATTTTTATAAATTATCAATTATTATCATGACAAGTTATATAAACAATTTCTCTTTAGGTATAGGCATTGCTTTATGCTATCAGTGAAAAGATAATGTACGCGGTCAGTTTTATCCAATTAATCGAATCTTCTCTATCCATTTCGCATTATCATAATTTTACATTGAAATAGTATATATTAGAGGTGGTAATTGAGTGGGTCGCGGATCAAATTAGACCGAGTCATTATGGGGTCAAAATCCAATTCAAGCCAAATTTGTTTGGGTTAAAATGAAAAAAAAGAATTGCATTGAGTATGCAGATATTGCTGGAATGAAAATGATAATATGCACCAGAAATCATGTTTAAAAGGTAAATTAGTAAAGAAACAACTGATTATTACTATTATCTTAGAAATTCAGCTGGAGCCCAAGAGCATAATGTACATACACTGAACAGAAAGAAGCATCAAAAGAAAGGAAAACGGTAAATGCCAACAGTTTCTGCGGGGAAAAACTGTTGACACAGGGCAAGTTATACATTAAAAAATGGAGAGCTTAGTAGCCTTCAGGCTTGGAGGCAATGAAACTGATGCACTGCACTTGACGAACGTTGTCGAATCCGATGATACGGATCCAGGCCTGTGGGTAAGCCTTCTTGCACTCTCCGACCTCATTCAACACCTGGATTGCATCAGTGCACCCGAACATAGGCAACTTCCACATGGTCCAGTATCTGCCATCGTAGTATCCTGGTGAGTGGTGGTGCTCACGGTACACAAATCCGTGCTGCACATATCCAACAACATAGATTAACATTAACATATTCATGCGCAATAATAACAACAGAGTGATCGATGTTGACCTGAGTCTCGAATTCCAAGCAAGGAACTCATCCACTTCTCAATAGGTAGTCAATTTCCTTGAGCAATTGCTCGTCGGACAAATCAGGAAGGTATGAGAGTGTCTCGTACTTCTTCTTGTTAATTGGTGGCCACACCTATACAGATACATATACCACATAAATATTTAATCAAATCAAAGAAACTTCATACGTATGTATGGAGTAGCTAGAACATTTTTAGTCAATGAATTCTACATACTTACATCTAGAGAAAACTAAGGCAAAATAGAAGTATATATTAATATAAATTTTACACTATTTGCTTGTAATAGTCCATAAAATGGGACTAATGACCGGGAAAATAAGGTATTAAAACATCTTAAAATACACTAAAGAGGGTAAAAAAAAATATTTATATTGTCGGTGTCATATACTATAAGTTAATTCCAGTAGTATATACATAAATATTCAAACCTGCATGCATCGAACTCTTCCACCATTGTTAGCAATGGAGGTGATGTCAAGGTTTTGCTTTTTTGTAACAGGGAAAGAGGCGGTGGACTTTAGGCCAGTGAAGGGGGCAATCAAGCTAGCTTGTGCAGTGCTGGCGCGAGTGGCAACAGCGGCTGAAGAAATTACAGAGGAAGCTATTGTTGACAATAATTAGTCTGTAGTCTCCCCTTCTATATATAGTATATAATGATAAGGTTTCACATAACTTCTACATCTAACGGATACAACCAAGCAATAACCTCATCTAAGAGGAACGGTAGCCATTGGATTATGTGGCTGTTGGCATTTCAAAATTTATGGCCTCTTGAAATTACACACTCCTTATCTTAAAGTTTCCAAACTAATAAATGGGACATGTTTATTAAAATAAAAAAAAGAGAATAAGAAAACTGCCTACTGGAAGTTAGATATTCCGGCATATCTGATTTTTGTGTTAATAAGAGCATGGTTTTGTGATTTTTGTGTTATAAAACATATACAGTTAAGTGATTTTAATTTGGTGAAAAAACTGATAGACGTGTTTCCGCGCCCCAAGATAGCAATTTCTTGTATTTTCTTTCCTTGAAAAGATTTTGTATAAATGGACTCTATTGTTTTGGGAGTTTTGGTTTTTGATAGTTGGTTCAGATCTACAAGTTTTGGCAGATATTTCAGTGAGTTGTCTAAAGATGAGGCCAAATGTGGTCATTATGCTACCCCATTTATGTATATATACATTTATCATATAAGACAAACAAAAAGGGAAAAGAAAGACTTTGTAAAATAACACCATCAAATTATCCAACAGCTACTAATGGATGATTCCCTGATGACTTAAGCCAAATTTCTGTTATTTGTACCTAAATCTTTAAGAATTGTTGTGACATTCTCTTTGATAGTCATTACTTCGTTAAATGTGACATATTATTTTTTATTTGACAAATATTTAATATTTTATTAATATTGGATCTCACTTATTTGAAAAAAAGTTCATAAATTTTACTCTTCTATTTAAAAATTTATTTATTTTAAGAGTATTTTTGGAACATAGCAAAGTCTTCCCCTCTTTCTCATATATAAGAAATAGGGATCCTAGCATAAATAACGGACAAATTTATTATTTACTTTTCTAGCCACTATATGTATGTATAGATAGACAATAATTATACATATATTATATATCTGGTAACTATTTTTAGTTTAATCAATGGATGGGCGGCTATTTAGGTTAATTCTTTCTTGAGACTCTGTGGCCAGTCAAACTACATCAAATAAATTGAGGCGGAAGAAATATATTTTTCAAGTTTATCTTTATTAATACACAGGTTATACAGATTCTTTAAATACCCTGTCATACATCAATAACGAAGGCTAAAAGAGTAAAGAAAAGATTACAACGATTACATTTGTATTGCATGATCTCCACGCAGAAGAGTTTCACTTGCTAAGGTTCTTGAACTATCACTGTACATTTCATAACACCTGCACAATCAGCATGGCCGAATATCATTCAAAAATGGAGAAATGAAGGTGGATGGAAGAGTGACTTAAATATCACATTTTCACGACACCCTTACCAAGTTATCTGTGAGCAATAACCAAACATGATTCTAGTTTTCCATCTCATTGATCTACTTCTAATTCTAACCGAAGAAAGCTATTTACTCCAAAAATAAAGCTTCTTTTCTCGATTGACAACCTATATTTACAATTTAGCTATGCTAAGTAAGCAATGAAAAGTACTAGTATTGCATAACAGATACCATTAAGTTTTATTGCAAAAAAGACATACATTGATCAAATAAACAAGCCTAACAATAATGACAATAGTTTCAACTTCCAAACTTATGATATAATGCATGATAAGATAATAAATCATAATCATCATGAACAGCTGCAAATTGCTGTCATTCGGACAAATCCATGATGTTGTTTGCTGCACAACATGTCAAATTGTTATCTTTCTACTTTCTTTTGATTGATTTATCTGGTCACCCTTCAATCTTTTGAAAGGCAGACAAATTTATAAGTGTTTTCGGTTATGCATTTATATCCAACATAGTGAAGTACTGCTAATTGTAACTTCCCTGCAAAATCAGCCATACTTTATTCACCGAAACCCATTGAGCAAAAGTCGGTCTGTATTAAAGATTTTAAGTATGTATTAGAAGTCGACCAATCAGCATCTAACTTGAACCCCACTTCAGATTATTCAATCACTCAATCAGTTCCAACAACAATCTTATCTAAAAAATCAGTTTCAACAACAAACTTATCTGAAGAATAAATGTAAAAATACTCATCACTAAAAGAGACTTAAGTTAATGTCATCCTATTTGTGGTAAGATATATTATAGATAATGTTCTAAGAAAGCATGTTATTTGATGGGTGTGTGTTAAGGAAAAAAATCCAGCTAACCAGAATATCAAGGAGTATTTGAATTGCCATGTAGCTTCTTGATTTATTGCTTATGTTTCTCGGCAAGTTTATATAAAGCAGATAGCAGAGCATCCTGACCTCCAATAAGCAACCTGGTGATGCCTTCTGGATGGCTCTCAAATCTTGCTGCCTTGAACTCCTTTAGGACATTTTCTCTGAGAACATCCCGCCAGGGAATGCCTTGAGCGCTGTCTCTTTATGAGCTCGTTCTGTTGTCATCAAGGCTCTTCTTCTTTTGATCACATGCCTATCCAATAGTTCCTCCATAGTGTCTGGACCATGGTGCAGGAGGCGATAGTGATGCAAGAGCCATCTTGACTTGAAAGTATGATTCACAACAGTTGAAAGATTTTAGAATTCTTGGATATTAGCAGTCATCTTTCACCTCGGTGACTAGACTGGTATAAACAAGACTTTAGAGCAATCATATTTTATCAAAGTGTCATAAATTTCACACGAGAAAAGCCAGCAGATCAAAGTGAAGTGATAGAAGTGATACAAATTAGAAAGATGTTTCTTAAGAAGGTAACTAACATTCATACAGAACATTTTAAGAATGATATCAAACACAACAGAAGCACCAAAGTGAAACAAGTGGTGCAAATCTCCTGGTATGCCAGATACTACATGATCGGGAAAAACTCCAACGGATTCTCAAGACCGCTTTATGGGATAAAAGAAGAAAAAAACTGACTGGTAACTCGATAGTACAAATACGCTAGCATGAATCTTATAAAAGCAATTTCAACTGAAATTAGAACACTTCCTACTGCAATGCACAATAGGAATAAAGATAGAACGAAACCAAAAAAACCGACTTCTGTTTCACCGTTTGGCCGCATAAAGAAAGAGATCCACGCGGGAGAATCTGTCTATCGTTGACAAGAGCACTTTGGGCAATTAGTTTTGTAGAAAGGGAAGAGGAATTGGAAAATAATGTAGGCAATTGCGGGTTGGCCTTGTTCATTTGGGATACCATAAAAATCGATTTAACTAGGTTTTAGTGTATTTTACTAAGGGAAAACACTCATAAATATCGCTTAGGCCCATAAATATTCGTTTGCTCAATAAATGCTTTTAATCTACTTTTTTACTCAAAAATATCATTTGGCTTAATAAAAAAGGTTCAAAAAAAATTTTTATGAGTACTAAAATTTTATAAATCTTATATTTAAAATGTGAATCAATAAATAATTATTCCCTTCTGTTATATTTTATTTGATATTCTTTGATTTGATATAATATTTGAAAAAAAACTTTAAAAACTTATGATCTGAAATAATTCTTAAATATCTATTGATTGATAATTATTTTATTAAATTAAAAAAAAGAATTTCAATATTTGTTTTTAATTACAGTAAGTTGATATTTTTTTAACAAACCTAAAAAGAAAAAGGGTGTCTCCATAGTGACACTCTGAAGCCATGAATACAGGGGTACCCTAAGCCTCTTTCCAGCAAAAGTTGCAGTATTGGAGATGTTCATTCTGAACAAGGTTGAATTTGGGCCAGATTGTTTATGAATCGCCAGATACTTACAGATTACTCATCTCAATCGTATAACTAAAATAACATCCACAAATAACTACAATAGCAACAAATTAAGCGCGGTCATGTGAACACCATGAGGTCATTAATAGTTCTAATAAACTTGATTGAAATTCGAACTGATCATACACTGAATAGAAAGAAGGAAAACCACCGAAAATGAATACAATTTCTCTGGGGAAAAAACAAAGGATAATTCAAACAAACTGTCCCTATAGACATAGAGCAGTTAGTTGTCTTTAAAAATGGAGAGCTTAGTAGCCTTCAGGCTTGGAGGCAATGAAACTGATGCACTGCACTTGACGGACATTGTCGAATCCAATGATACGGATCCAGGCCTGTGGGTAAGCCTTCTTGCATTCTCCGACCTCATTCAACACCTGGATTGCATCAGTGCACCCGAACATAGGCAACTTCCACATGGTCCAGTATCTGCCATCGTAGTATCCTGGTGAGTGGTGGTGCTCACGGTACACAAATCCGTGCTGCACATATCCAACAACATATATTAACATTAACATATTCATGCTCAATAATAACAATTGTAGAAACAGAGTGATCGATATTGACCTCAGTCTCGAATTCCAAGCAAGGAACCCATCCACTTCTCAATAGGTAGTCAATTTCCTTGAGCAATTGCTCGTCTGACAAGTCAGGAAGGTATGAGAGTGTCTCGTACTTCTTCTTGTTAATTGGTGGCCACACCTACACTCCGCATAAAAAAAATTCAAATCAAACAATTGTAAACATGTTATAACTAGTTAAATTTACTGATGATGTAAAAAATTTTTTTGAACCTGCATGCATCTGATACGTCCACCATTGTCAGCAATGGAAGTAATGTCAGCGTTGTTCTTCTTGGTAACGGGGAAGGACGCGGTGGATTTGAGTCCGGTGAAGGGTGCAATCATGCTAGCTTGAGCAACATTGGTGCGGGTAGCAACGGCTGCCGAGGAAATAATTGAGGAAGCCATTGCGTTAGCTATTTTTTACACTTGTTTTTTTGAAGACGCTCATTACACTGTGGCTTCCTCCCTTTATATAATGATAAGATTTAGACATTATTTTTCTATCCAACGGATAAAAACAAAGGAAACCTCATCTTAAATGAAGGGTGACCATTGGATTATGTGGCTGTTGATATTACAAAGTTTAATAGCCACATGATGGATCAGAAATTGGAGCTAAGTTTTTTTATTTTTGAATTTAGAGGTGCCACGTGTCAGAAGCTCGTGAATCTTATCTCATCCAGGATATGAATGTGTAATAATGATTGGTTAATTTTTCTATGAATTCACATCATAAGTAGTAGTGGATGCATTTGCAGTCTTTTTTTGATTGGACTTGGAGAGACCATTCCTTGCTGCAGAGGGTCCAGACGTATTTTTCTAGATGCATCATTTTCAGTTATGGCCACTGCCAGTTGTTTGAATTTTTCTAAAATGTATAACTAATTATAAATACGGACAATAAGCCTATTAATATTTCAAATTGCACTATAGATGGAGTTAACGACAATAATATAATTATTACAATGTTATATTTAGCTGTCCTAATAAATTGAGGAATTTTCATGATTAACTATTAATAAGTATCATAATTATGTTTCTTAATTATAATTCATGGCTAAAGTTTTGCTTACTCTAAGTATATCCTTTTGTATAATCCGTTGTCAATGTACAAGCAGGGTAAGTAGTTTCATTTATTATGCGTATTTTCTATTTGTATCATTCGCTACCAATATGCAAATCCATTTGTGTAATTCGTTGCCAATATACAAATAGGGTAAGTATCTAGAAATTCTAAATTTATGCATTTAGGAAATTTTTAGAATTTATGCAAATCAAATGTATCAATATGTAATTATATACAACTTAAGGGTAAGCATATATACAATTTTTTGACTCATACAATTAGGAACCAAATTATACAAAAATTCTGAAATTATATAATTGGAAGTTCAATTATACAAAATTCTGGACGTTAATAGTCATTTTTATTAAATTGTAATGGCAAAATTATAATTAGGTGAAACTATAACTATGTTAATATTTCACTAGTAAATACTTGCTTAATTGTATTATTTTACTTAGTAAATTTGAATATTTACACCTGACATTTTATATAAATGTCACCAAAAATGTTTGCAGCTTTGGATGCAATAACATTAATTCAATTGTCAAAAAAATCAATTGTCGTTAAATATTTCTTTTATTGTAGTGTTACAAATTCTTACTTTATATAAATGGTTCAAAATATTTATACAGTTATACATAATTATTAGGTTTTAAGGGTTGTTTGATTGTGGTATAAGAATGATTCTGAATATAATTAGTAATGTTGGAATTAATTGTGTTGATATTTCTTTTACCAATTATTTGATATAATGACCTTCTAGGTCATTTCTGCATTTATGCATCTGTTGCACCAGTTAGAGTATTTCTATAGTGATCCCCAATCATTTATGACTTGGTGACATTGATAGTTTGATCGCATAGTTATTCGTTTAGAAGTTGTGCAGTTTTCCATGTTGGAAGGTCTGTAAAGTTGATAAACGGCCTAAATATGCAATTCTGACCATTCCATTAGCTTTGAAATGACCAAATTAGACTAGAAGCATGGTCAGTTAGAGTATTGAAAGTTTCGATGTTAGTTTATTCGGAGTTTTGCATTTTAGACTTTATAATAAGTCAATAGTTGACTTTAGTCTTCTTAGAAAACATGCTCAAATGAAAATTTTGGCAGCGTCGATTAGCTCCATAACATCTAGTTTGGTCTAGAACAACCTTTGAGTCAATTCACAAGGCTTCCGAGTGCATTTTGGCCCCTCAGAGAAAATTGAGTAAATAGAAAGTTAGGAAAAGAGACCCATATTTGATTGTAATGACCTCATATGAAAATTCTAACTGTGTCATTGAATTCAGAACGTCAAAATAGTATAGATACATAGTTTGTTTGCATAAATCAGACTCCAAACGGATTATGAACATTCCATTGAAGTTTGAAATTTGGGTTGAAGCTAGTGCAAGCATAGTACACTTCGCGTTCGCAGAGGTGCCCCTGCATTTGAGAAGGCCAGTGTGCACAATACTATGTGTTCACGAAGGTGGGGCCATGTTCGTGGAGGTTCCAGCCCTTGTATTGCGCGTTTGCATAGCCCCTCTCTTGTTTACAAAGTATAACGGGAGGCGATGTATATGTATAAATTTCTAGAATTTGACAAGGTTAAAAGAAAAAATCACACAGTAATATCTTCTTCATTCGTAGGTCAATTTTAGTGATTCAAAAGACTAACTTATTTAGTTATTCAAGAGAAACATTGTAGGAGTATCAAAAACTATATTTGGTACACCATTCTAGGTAAATTTTGCTATTTTGCTGCTGCATGTTGATCTAATTTTTTAGGAACTTTGAAAGTTGATTTTTCGATCATTTTGAATCAAATTTAGTGAAATTTGGGTCAACTCTGTGTGTTTTCTTGAGGTGCTTGTTGTGGTATTATTGAAATTTGTTGATTGAACTGCATTTGAGGTAAATACGTTGTTGAGCTTGTTTCCATTTTATGTTAATTCTGTAAAAAAGTATTTTCTATTATTGGGCTATTTTATATTATTTCGAATATCAAATTAAGCCCTAATTCGAAGTATAGGTTCGCATAAGTATAAGGATCATTATATAGGATATGTTCAGAATTTTGATATGGGCCAGTTTCATACGTTTTGGCCCCGAATTTGGTTAAGGTCATCTCTTATGATTTTAGTGTCAGAATGATTATATTGACTTAGTAACTCTATTTCTGACAACTTGAACTTTTTAAGATCTTTAAAAGGGGTAAAGCACCTATAAGATGATCAGGAGTGCACATGACTGGTACTCAGGTAGACTACAATCTTTCTCTCTCCTAGAGTGAGTTGAATATGTAATCTTTTTTGGAGTTAAATGAATATTGAGTAGGAGGATAGATTGGAGGCCATACTTGTTCAGTATAACTGTACTAGCTAGCTGATATTTGTGACTGTCTGGGTATCTGTTAGCAACTTGAGGACACTTGTGATTAGCATATTAATATCCTATTGTATTTGTGATTATCTGGGACTGATAAAGTGATTGTTTTATTGGCTGAGGATCCTTGGAACTAATGTATTGATCTTGTGTCGCATTTATAATTATTTATTGTACTTTTGATTATGTAATGATTGATCGACCTTAATCTAGGATTAGGCTAGTGGTGTCTTAAGTCTGCATTAGTCAGGATCAATAGACTAGTATGCTTATATCCAGTGTGACTCAAAAGGCCTAGATCCCTAGAGACTGGACTTGCAAATCAAAATTTTTAGAGTTGAGACTTAGATAGGCTATGATGAGTCGGGAACCTAATTATTGATGACGCTGACTGACCTTCTTAGAATGTTCCCGTGGTACATTAGACCTTACTTGAATATAGAGGTGACCAATGACATCATATTGGAACTCAGAGTACCACCTCATACAGTTTAAGGTATGAGCATTCCCTCGTAGTTGGACGCATATCCTCCCATTGAAAAGTGTATAAACAAGAATTTACTATGCTTTATATACCCTATTTAGATGCTACATAGTTAGAGGCTATATACTACTACTAGAGGCGCGATTGATGGTGGATATTTTTGGACTAGTCTAAGGCTTGAGGGCCATGATAGACCACTAGTCATGTCTAACCTTATTCTAATAAATTTCAGGGCACAGCCTGATTAGGAGGCCAGGTCGGGGTATATAGTTCGATCAAAGGCCAAGACAGGTTCTTGAGATCGGGGTTTGTGCTCACTATTCGGGTTACGATATTTGAGTCCTGACATTATTAAATTCAGCACCCACTTATTAGGTGTGAATGTACTTTTGGGGCATATAAGAAGTCCTATTGGAGTATAGGCATAAACAGTGAGGCCTAACACCGGCATACATCACTGCCCATCACTTAGTTCTAGTTACTTCCACCATCATCGACATAAAGTCTTAGCTCTTGTGATTAGACATTGTGGATGTTATATATTATCTTAGCCTCACTTTATTTACTGTTCAAATTCAATCATCCCATGATACATACTAGGTATTATATTTTTATATTCGCCTCTATTTTTTGCCTTTGTTTTATAGTGCAAGTCCTGCCATGAGTCAGTGGCGTTGATTTCTCCTATGGTATGTGTCATACTCGAAGACTAGTGGTAAATATTGGACGTCCTTAGATCCTTCCAGTCTCCATATATACTAGTGGCTGTCTTTTGTTATTTAAGATTCGCCTTATATATTATTTGATTCTATATATGTATATAGAGATATATTATGACCCAATTATGTTGTATCATGTCTATAGTAGCTTTGTAGAAGTGATTTCCAGGTCTTAGGACGGTGTATGGTAGTTGTTATGCATGTATGCGTGTATGTCCAGTAGCAGTTCAGTTTCTTTCCAGCTAACTTATCAATTGGTATCTGTTGGTTGCCTTCTCGCTCTCACACTTGTTACTAGTCATTCCAAGTCAGGTTTCGGCTTGCTTATCGAGGGTTAAGGTAGGAGTCGTCATAACTTGTAAAGTCGGATTATGACAGTTTGATTTGTTGTATCAAACAACATATATCGTATAAATTTCTAAATAGTACAAAATAAAGTCTATATTAGAATATATAGGGATATTACTACTTAAGAGTATATATGTAGTACATATGGGACGGTTGGTTTCGAGTTCTTCAAATACCAAATCAAACTATTTGTGGTTAATTTTTAAATTTATGAAACAAACCAAACTAATAAAACTCAAGTTTTTCAACCAAACATTATTCAAATATTTTTCTAGTTGCTCGGGTTTTCTAATTTTTTTGGGTCTTTCTGATAAAGTATTCATACAAGCATATAATTACCTTGTGTTTCAATTTTTTTTAGTCTTACTAAAATGCAATTATCTAATGTGTTTCTTGAGAAAATAACACAAGATATTATGAGTGATACTAAAATATTCAATAAAAAATAATAATGAATCTGCATAAACAAATATTGCAATTTGCAAATAACTAAGTCATAATGGAAATGATTATAATTTTAAAATATTAAATCATGCTAAATAAGTACTAATGACATGGCTAAACATCAAAGAAAAACTAAAATTATACTATGTATTTTAATTGTCTAAATCAATGTAAAATTAAAGAACAAATATGCAACATTATTGTCTTTCTTAATGTTGAATTAATTTTTTTTATTAGCATTAGTATTGATTTGATTTGAGTTTTATTAGAGTTATTAATATACATCAATTATAACCTTATTGAAATATTCAAAATTCTAAATCAAACTTAAAATAATATATTAAAAGATAAAACTATGAAAAAGTATAAGAAATATTTTGTCTAATGCCTCCTATGAAACTACCCCTGTAAAATCCTTTTACTTTGCGAGTTTAGTTCAGTTTTTTGGTTGCAAATGACTTTTGAAATTACCAACTTGATAGATAGACCAATTTGTATCTATACATTATACATAAATTGGTGGAGCAGTAGTGTTTTTTGCAACTTGGAGATTTTCTTATCCCCACAATGCAACATTTCCTCCTATAGCATGAATTGATATTCAAATCTTTTCTATCATTCTATGTTCAAACAATCATTTTGTATTTTCCAAAATGAGGAAATTAGAGAACATTTTCTACAACTGAATTTTCGTTAAACTTAATTACCTTTGCTCACCGAATCTGTTCCCATAAGCAAAAGCACATATGATTATTGTATCGGAAGTTAACTAGTCTTAGTGAAAAACTTTGGACTAGATTACATAAAATTGTATCATAATCTCCTTTCTTCCCACAGGTAACAAATCTTTTTTTATTTGTTTTAATGAAAATATGCAGAGGGATAGGAGTAGATCGAAAAAGTGTTGGGAAAGAGGTGTTTAGGTAGGATATGACCCAACTTCATATCATCAAGAACATGACCTTAAATAAAAAAGAGTGAAGGTCACATATTAGGGTAGAAGGTTATATGGATAAAATGTTGTTTTCCCTTGTGTAGATTTTTAGGCTTGTCATAAGGCAAATTGAGCTATTATGATTATATTGTCACTGCTCTTCGATTATTTTGTTTTGATTGTTTTCCTTGTAGTATTGATATTATTGCTCTTTGTTTTAGCCGTTACTCTAAACTTATTGTTTTCTCCTTTTACTTAGGGTGGATACATTTGAGTCGGGGTTTTTTCAAATGGAGGGCCCACATGTAATAATTTAAAGTTTCTCACATGCCAATCTTTCAAGGTTGGCAACTCCCTAAATATGATTTCAACTTTGGCCAGTTTAAATATTGTCAAGAATTGGCCACCAACTTTTGACAATTAAAAGAAAAGGGAAGCTGTCACCTACCAAATTACTCCTATATAAAGGAGTAATTTGTTCCTCATTAAAATCATTCAAAAGAGAGAAAAAATACAAAGAGAGCCACAGAGAGAAAGTGAGTATTTTTCTTCTGTGAGGTATACTATAGACTATAAAATAAAATAATCTGTGAAGGAAAAATTAGAGTGTGTGCTTAGAAAATATTTTTCCTAAAAGAAATATTGTGTTCACTATTTTTGATATTTTTCTCTGAGAACCTACTATTTGTAATAGTAGAAGAAATTGTACACCTGTGCCTACTATTTTTTTTGTAATAGTAGAAGAAGTATAGTAGAAGTGTTCTTTTGTGTAAGTAGCCCAAAAGTTTTGGGTGAACCACGTTAAATTTTCTGGTGTCTATTTTTATTTATTTATTCCTCCTAAATTTTATTGCTCACTCTGTTGCGTGGGCACAACAAGTGATATCAGAGCCTGATCTAGGTTCATGGCAATGGAGGTAAAGACAAGCAAAATGATCAACCTAAATGGTTTAAACTACCGTGTCTGGAGAAGTAAAATGAAGGATCTTCTCATGATTACCAAGATGCACTTGCCGGTATTCTCTACCGTCAAATCGGAAGGGATGTCCGAAGATGAGTGGGTGTTTGAGCATGAATGAGTTTGTGGATATACTCGACACTTTGTCGATAACAATGTTTACAATTATATTTGTAACGAAACTCATGTCAAAACACTGTGGAACAAGCTGGAGCAATTGTATGCTTCAAAGATCGACAATAATAAATTAGTTTACTTAACCCAGTTGCTGAAAGTAAAATGTCAAGAATATACTTCTGCAGCTGATCACCTAAATAACATAGAAGGAATGACGGACTAGCTATCGACAATGGGCATAAAGTTTGATGATAAGATAATTGCTCTTATGATTTTAGCTTCTTTACCAAAGTCATGGGAAACTTTGAAAGTTTCTTTGACAAATACTGCA
>JAOTQJ010000049.1:22145538-22157148 GCA_025642045.1 Solanum sejunctum | reverse complement strand
TTAGTCAATGCAACTTTCGACGCTCCTCATGGGTCATCTGGAAACAGTCGCTTTATGTTTTTAAACATAGGGGTTAGACTGCGTACATCCAACTCCCCCCCCACCCCGTAATGAGCGGGAGCCTTTTGAGGCACTGAGATATGTTGTTGTTGTTGTTGGACTATGCTGTACATGCAAAAGATTTCAGGCACTGTAGAACTATATAACATTAGTCTGCAATACGAGCTATTTATGTGTATAAGCGATCTTCTGAGAGATAGGTATGAATTAAATGGGTTACCCATAATTTACCTAAAAATACTCATATTTTTATGGGTTAAATTTGGGTATCAGCCCAAATACTCATATTTAAAAATCACTTTCAGCCCATATTTAATGGGCGGATTTGGGCAGGTTTGCGAAAATTTGGCCTAAATTGCCGATACTAGTCCTAAATATAGTCCCATCGTCAAAAGAGTAATCTGCCACCGCTGCAACAGTCTTTTCATTATCATCAAATGTTGATCTGCAAACAGCAACCCTCTTCCTCTCATCTAAGTCTTGTAGTAGTGATTATCAAATGAAGACTCACTCAGACCCCTTCCTCTATGTGCATTGAACATATTATTAATGGCGTTGCTGTCGTCTGGACACTACCGCTTCAACTCTTCAAGAAAGTCGGGAGGAATTGTTGGATTAGGTAAACCTGCACCCATGAAATTAGTGAGCCTTTGCCGAATGAATTCACAACCAATCCTCCCAATATTATGTCCTCCTTCAGATGATGAAGATAATAAATTAATAGAATTTCAGAATATGTATATTCCAAAAAGGGGCAGTGAATGAAGATTAAAAAAATGGTATTAGAAAGATTACCGAGGAGGCCACTGTTTCCCTCTCATCAAATCCTCTGAGCGAAAATAGCCTAAGAGCTTCACTGATATTTCCATTTGGTCGTGGAATTTCAGCCATGGCCTTATCAATGAATGACTCCTTACTATCCCTTCTGCCTGTAAGCACAGGATAATACAGTCCACCAGCCTAAAATGTAGGAAAGTAGCATGTAAGAGGGAAGACAGGGAATATCAAATATATAACACTTGATGACTAAAAGCGAATTTGGTTCAAAAAGCTAGTTCATTCGGGAAAAGGAGTGTGAATGCATACACGAATATAACTACAGGTAAATATACATAGAATAGTTCTCGAAAATCAACAAGCAGGGACAGAAGCAATGCTCTGCCTGACACTAGCAAGAATAACAATACATGTGTTATCTGTGTCTCCAAACTCAAAACCGAGAAAAGTGGATCAGCTAAACCTTCATCTAGATCAAAAAATTAACACAAGGCACACAAAGATACATGACAACATGTGAAGAATCAAAAGTGAATGACGTTCAAGATCACACTGCTAATTATAAAGATGAAAGCATCCACAAGTACGTCAAAGAAATGCAAGAGAATCATGCATGCATCAGGAACTGGTGCAATTATGAAGTAATACAAAATACACAACAGTATTGTCAAATGCGCTAATTAAAGAAAAAATGTCTACAATGCTATAAGAGAAATACATAAAATGAATTCGCATCCAACATATGAGAAATGTGAAGAGAGGAATAGTAGTGATAGAAGGCTGGAAGTACTTAGAACTATTTTGTGTTCTTCGAGGTTACATGCATTAAGACTGTAGAACCAAAAAAGGCTAAGAACTGCACGGAGTAACAGAAGGAAAGGCGCAAAAGAGATCAATAATTGTCGTTTTCTTGGTAGTAAGAAAATCAATCGACAGTTGTCAAAAAGGACACCACAACATGTGGAAGGGAACCCCCACAAAAATTATATACACCATTAAACTAACTTCCAAAATTAGAAGTTAAATAACAGTAAACAGTAGAGAACACAGCATAACAGTCAATCCCTTTTTCTCTGCTTCATTGAAGGTCCTAGTGTGACGATCCGCTACTCGTTCTTGAAAACAAGGGAAAAATTATAGAAAATGTCTGGTAGTCTTTAACCTTTTCTAGAGTTGGATGAAGAATTCTAAAATAGAGACTAAATTGTAAATATTGAACGACTTATTGTAAAAATATTAATTACAGTTTAAATAGATTTGCATGTGAGCCATCATGAAATCCAAAAATCCAAGCCTCGTAAGACATTCTCCAAAGTAATATACAAAGAGGCCGAGAGCAAGAAGAAAAATGAGAAAATGAGATTAGTACAAAAGCCCCAATTGCATGAAGAGAGCCCTAATAAAACCCATAAACACTATTAATATGAAGCAAAAACAACTCGCACATATTAAGAATCGTAACAAAATGAGAAGAGAATAGAATATTTTGGGAAAGAAGGAAAGGAATAGAAGATTAAGAAAATGAATATTTCATAAAGGGGAAACAATCATGCAGCTTAAGACGTAAGAGTTGTGCAGGCGCATTCTGTTGCAGCTGGACAACTGTCTTCATCTTGAATCACACAATGCTCTCAGTACCCTTACATCTCTCTTCATAATAATTAAGAGGATGGACAGTCCAGAAGAGCAATCTCTGGTTGCAGCAGCGTCATTACACTCACTATACACAACCAAGAATGAGAAAAATGCCATTAAAGCCCAGTTCTTACTAAATATTTTGAATTTGTGAGAAATGGTCAATTAAAAATACAGAGATTGGGTAATTATTGGTGTGGACTAACAACTTACTCGTCAGTCTACACCACTCTATATATACACACATAAACTACCTAGAGCCAAAATTTGAAATAGAAAATAAGTTTTTTTTTTCTTTCCTTTTGCAAAAAGGGCGAGTCTCTGAATTGAAACATTTAGAAATGAGAATTGAGAAGAGAGTCCGGAGAGAAATACATTTAGAAATGAGAATTGAGAAGAGAGTCCGGAGAGGAATTATAAGAAACGGACAGAGAAATGGTGGAAGGGATTTGGAGGAATTGGGGAAAATTGTATATGAAAAGAAGACGAGTGAAAATGATAAAACATATTCCCTCATCTTTCGTAGTAACTCTAAAATAGTCCGGTAACTTATATGATTTTTATTCTTTAAATTTGTCAAAAATAATATTTACATTTTATAAGTTTTGGTATAGCTAATACTTAAAAAATGGTAATTGGACAGGTTTGATCAATTTTGAGTTGATCATACTGGATTAAGACAATAAATGGGTTAAAATTCAATTCAACTCAAAATTGTTTGGATCAAAATGAGTTGGGTCAAAATGAGTTGGGTCAAAACGGGTTGAATAATCGGTTACAGAGCAGGTTAGACTCAATCCGATCCAATTTTTATTAAATTTTACTTATTTTATTTGTTCTTTTTTTAATTTTTTTAGTACTTAATTAAATTATTTTTTTTATTCTAATTATATAAAACATATTATTTTTTTTAAAAAAAAAAGTATTTTACAAATATTTTGACAAGATCTCTCTCGAGTCTATTCGAGTTACATATCATTGAAATTTTAAATGGGTTGGATTGAGATGGTTTGAGTTAATTAACTCACTCAAACTTCAACGGGTTGAGCCGGTTGAACATGATGAATTTTAATTTAACTACCTCTAGCTTGTAAGGAGCAATTTTTTTTTTAATATTGTGAGATTTTTATATTGTGATTTTTAAGAATATAATAGTTTTTTTAAAATTTTTTACAAAAATTGTAAAATAAAACTTGAATGGAGTTTGATATTTTTCTTATTGATTTCTAAATGAACTGATACTAAATTCAACCTGGAATCATCAAGAATATCAAAATAATGAGCAAGTTCGAAATACTCATTTAAAATTTTCGTATTATTTCACTTTCTTTCAATGAATACAGCCACAAAGTGAGAATAATTAATAATGGCCTATGTATTTCCCAATTGAGCCTTGTAATGAAAGAAGAATTAGATGTGGAAGGTAGAATTGAGTCGATGAGTGGATCAACATTCCTTGTACGTCTTGTCTAGATAATACCTCCTAGTTATGTATACTAAATGAATTTATGTTATTCATTTTTAATCTTGACTATACTATTCACACATTTTTTTTCATTCATACGTAAATTATAATTGGAAAAATAATCGAATTTAAGGATCAAATTTATTTTGACATTTTATGTAATTTCCTTGACTGCAATTGAATTTCATAAATTAAAGAAATTTTCAAAGAAAAAAAAAACTAGGCAAAGACACAATGAAGATGAAGGGAATTGAATTTTATCATCGTTTTTGTTTTTAATATTAATTTTGTATAAGCAGTACAAATAATGACAAGCTTAGTGATAGGACAAATATAATTTACATTTCCTTGCCCTTTATTACAAAGACAAGAAAGTTATTATTTATGATATTTGTTATATCAAATAAAACAATAGAGACGATAAAAATAATTTTAACAAATAAATTATAAATTATTCTATCAACTTTTATAATGCTTATATAAATGTTTATTATGTATTCACTTTTAAATTTAGATATTTCATACTTTATATATAAAAAAATTTAAGAATTATAAAAATTATTCGACTCTGAAATTTTGAAATAGGTAAAAACGAACATTAAAAAACAAAAAGAAGAGAGAGACATAAAAAGGGATGGAGGGATAGGGATTGAAAATCATATATATTACTAGTAGTATTTTCCTTTTTAATTTAATTCTTACATGTATTTTTTTCTTTAATATTTCAATCATGTTAAAATAAATCTTTTACAACTACATAATGTTTTTGGAGAAATGTAAAGACTATTTGGACATGTTTAAAAAGCTATCTTAGTTATTGAATTTGGTGTAATTATATATCAATTGGAATAATTACATTTTTCAATTCACACGAAAAATTGTGAATCGCTATATGATTATTTTTTTATTTTTTCTTTTTATTTCAATTTTTTGTACGTTAATTTTTTTATTTTTATTGTTTTAAATTCTTTTAATTTTTTATTTAATTTTTTTAATTTTTTTATTTTATATTATTTATATTTCATTTCTTTCTCGTTCTCAACTTTTATTTCATGTAATTTTTCATATTATTTTTTGATTATTTATTTATTTATTTATTTTATATTTATTTTTTTATTAGCATATTTTTTTAATATTTTAATTTAAAATTAATGTAGAATTTATTGTTGAATAAAGTTAGAGTCTTAAATTTTTTTAAAAATATATTTATGTATATTATATTAAAATTTGACATAAGACTATCATATTAAATTTTTTATTTTGAACTTAAAGCTTATATTATATTTTAAGTTTCATTTGATTTAGTAACATTGACTTGATATTTCATATTACAATTCATTTATTTTTTAATTTGTCTAGATAAATTATATTTTTATCAAATATTTAAATAATTTTGTGACATTATATCTATAATGTTAATATTTTTTCTATCAAGCATACATTTCTTAATGTTTATAGAAATCTTGTATGTTTAATTTTTATAATTAATTTAATTAATTATATTACTTTGAAAAATATAAATTATTTTTATAATATTAATTAAGAACATATATTTTTAAAAGATAATATATATAAATAATCATTTTTATCTAATATAAATTTTAGTTTTCAATAATTAATTTTTATTTTTAATATAACCAATAGTATTCCTCTAATTATAGCAACAAGCAGATCAGAGTCCACCAATTCCGATTAGTATTTGTTTTTTCCAAACAGGTAGCTTTATTTATTTTTCTTAAAAGGTACTCCTCTCTTCCTCTCCCTATTTCCCCCAAATTCTCTGTGAAAGAAGAACCCTAGTTTCAACGGTTCACCGGCCACGCACCATTTTACTCGATCGATCGACCCGTCCGGTTTATCTTCCGTCACAGGTATGCTTATGATCGGTGTTATTTAGTTTAATTTTCATTATTTTTCTGTTAGTGTGTTAGCTGATGGTAGATACGTGAACAGGAGATTGACGATGGAATCATCTTCGTCTGTCATAACGCCAGAAGATGTAATGGGAACACTCATGAACGATGGAACAATTGATTCCATGAGGTTGAAAATCATTACTCAGCTCAAAGCTAATGTATGTTTTGCTTTCTCCTCCCAATTTACCTACTTTTTATTCAAACAAGTGTTTTCCTACTAGTGCTATCTCAGATTTTAAGTTGGTGATTGCCGAGTATATGAGACCCGTAGCTCTTACGTAGTAATATGATTGCAGAAGTAGTAAAAGGCATGATAGGTAATAACCACTCAAACTTGGCCTTAGCCGCCAAGTAAACACTCCAACTTTGAGTATCATATCTAGACATCTCAACTCATTGTGACAATTTAACACCCCAGCTTACAAAATAATATTCATCTAGACGCCCACAAAATTTATGTTCCACATCAACATCAGGTGTCCACGAGACCCAACGGGGATTAGTTGGAGTATTTAGTTGCCCATTGAGACCAAGTTGAGATGTCTAGATATGCACTTTCAAAGTTGGAATGGTTAACTGTCAGAGGCCAAATTTGAGTGTATCCATCTATTATGCCTTAGTCAACATATGTACATCAAAAAAAAGATTTCTCTCTCTCTTTAAGCACTCAGACAGTGTATGTGAGGGTATACACATTACCTGAACATGCATCAACCCCTTGTTATTACACTGATAATCCTTTTTTTTCTTTGTTTCGCAGGAAGAACTCAAAAATACCACCATAAAGATGGTTGAGCAAAGCAGGGTTCTGAACACTCCTGGTGCAGAAAAGCAGACCAAAAGGGAGCTCTTTGACGCACTGCGACAAGAACTTGAGTATGTCTGTTATTTGTTCTTGTTTGGCTTCTGCGAGATCTCTAGAAAGTTCAATTTGACAGCATGAAATATGATTGAAAGAATCATTTTTGAATTTTGAACTTTGTAAATACAATAACAACAACAACATACGCAGTGGAATCCCACAAGTGGGGTCTGGGGAGGGTAGAATGTACGCAGACCTTACCACTAGAACATGACCGGCACCTAGCAAGTTATCCCCCAACAAGTCTGAAGACCCATTCAAACCCATAAAATGCAGATTCTTTCTATTTCTAGGGATATCTGTACACCTGTATCACCCAAAGACTCAATTTCCCAACACGACAATTAAAACTATAGTGTCTAAGTCACAAAGGACATCTTCCAAAACCTTGATTCAAAAAAGTTGAACAAACTAAAGCCCAAGACTAATGAAGTGCATCTTTACATGTTTTTTTTTTTAATTCACACTTGAAATTACTTTTTTAAAATATTGGCCAAATACAAATTGTTTCTGTAATATTAATAAAACCGGTTCTCAAATGATTGGGATTTCACTGGCTATGTTGTTGTTGTTGTTTATCAAATGATTTGGCCAAATACAAACTGCTTCTCTCCCAAAGTATGTCTTGTAAAACTCTTTTCGAAAAGAAGTCTTTCAACGTAAGTAAATTTTGTAAGATGACCTGACTTAGTTATGAACAAAAAGAAGAGACTTGCTACATAGGCTGTAGGGGAGTCAAATAATTTGAAAACACGAAATTTGAGACTACATGAAAAAAGGAGAGTTAATAAAAATATTTCTCTAAATAAGAGATACCATATTGTGCAATAAAGGAAGAAAACTCTATACTATTAACCTGAACAAAGCGAAAGAATTTAGAACACTGTAACATTGAATTGCTGCATTATTCTTGACTTTCACTAGGGCCTGAGGTTGAGTTTGTCAACCTAACTTGGAAAGACAAGTGAAGCATGTTGAAAGAACTTATGGTTTGACGTATCTGCATCACTGAAGATTCTCTTGACTTTCAGTACATTTGCTCACATAAAAACCTGTTTTTTGACTGGTGTGCATAATCTTATCAGATTACTGAATTGAAATACATTGGTGGAATTAATTATCCTTGTAAATGTGGTCCATATGGTAAATTTAGTATTTTGTTTTGCTTACACTATTTTGGTTGACATAATCCTCAAGTGCGGAGTATTGAAGTATTATCGACCCAAATAGCATATTTATGATATTGAGGATTCATTCAGCCCTCCTCAATTAGCTTGAGATTGAGACAGTTGTTATAATACTCTATTTTGGTTGAAGGTCAGACATATCTTTGACGGTACATGTAACTGGGGGTTTATGGTGTGCATTAAATATATAGGAAGAATAAAAGCATGTCAAGGAAGTCCCTTGATCTTGTGTTACATCTCAGCAAGCGTTTGATTGGTATAGAAGTGTTCAAACAAAGGTATTTAGGATCTTGATATTAGACAATTGTTGTAGAGCTTGGCAGAAAACTGTGATGACGTTCATTTATAGAGTATTTGGTAGAAAACTGAATCTTGTCCAATATCCAAGTTAGTCAGATTTAATATGCCGTATATTTTACCAGGACTTGGAGATGCTCATTGCTCCTGTACACCCTGCTTAGGATGCAAGATGCTGAAAATTCCATGTGCTTGCCACTGTTCTTCTTAATTTATTCTAGAATTATTCCCCTACACCATGTCATTTAAGAATTGACAAATTGTTAAGCTGCATAAACTCAAAGTGTAATGCCTTTTCCTTTTTTTAACACTTCAGACCTTGCTGGCTGAAAAAGTAGATGATCTCTGTTCTCGTTTTGGTTTGGGTCAATGCTAAGATTAGGAGGCAAAGAATAAGTTCTTGTCTTTTTCCTTTTTGTTGCCATTATTTGGTTTTTATTCTCTGCTTGCTCAATTTTTCTATAGGACTTCAGTGCTTGAGAAAGCCTCTAAATCGGTTTGGGGGCTTATTTTGGATAACAATGGAATAGGGAAGGAAATAAGTGAAACTGTGGAACAAGTATTCTGTCGATTGAGTGGAAGAGAAGCACCATTATTTGTGTCGGATTTTGGACCTCAACCAGAGAAAGGGAAAGAGAAAAAGAGCGGGCAGAAAGAGGAACGCGGGGAAACTGGGAAACATAATTCTGAATCTGCATCAAAGAAGAGAAAGATGAGCACAGAAGAGGAGTTTGATGAATCTGTCTGCAAATCTAGTGACAAGTCACCCTCTTCAGATGATTCTGGTAAAATGCCGCCACCAAGTGTGAGAAGTCAATACACTTCCTGAATCAACTCCATTGTGCCTTATCCAACTTTTAGTGAGGGTATTCTTTACTCCCTGCCCTCTTTTATGTTCGTAGATAGAATCGTTTTCACATATACTGGATCAACATAGTTAATACTAAAAAGTTACTATCTCTAGGTGTTAACTTCTTTGAAATCTATATAGTTGTATCAGTTATTCTGAGCTTCCAGAATGAATTGCTTTATTTTTTTCTTGTCCCAATTGGAAGTAGAATAAGTTTTATACTGGTATTCAGTTAATCTCTCTTGTTTCTTTCCTAAAGAGTTTTATGATATAAGTTGGAGTACAATTTTGAATTCTTATAAATTAAAAAGGAAAAGTTAGACATGTATCTTCAAAACTTTTATCACATAAGTCATGAATCTTATTCTAGAAATTTCTTATTCAGTTGCCATTCTCTTGTGAAGTAAGGTTCAATAGATGAGCTTAATTTTATACTAAGTTGCTTAGATTCTCTAAAATTGTCGCCGCACCTGTGTCGTATCCTCCCAAAATGCTCTACTTTTGTAGGATTCGAACACACACCCATTGACATTTTGAAGAGTATAGATTATGTATGTCTATAAATAGAAATTGTTATTTTTATAATTATATTAATTGAAAGTTGTCATTATTTTAAATACTTGTTCACCATGGACATTGAGGTAGATATCTGAAGAGTTATTTACATATAAGAAATCTAAAAGTTGAAACTAAGGAATTGCTAAAAAATGAGTAATTTTTATTAGTACCAGTATTTTAATTTAATGTTATTTGGCTTTAGATAAAAATTCAATATATTCAAACTGATGAACTTGGATTAGTTAGGCTTTCAACATACATTACAGATGACTTCAACCGTGAAAATAAGTAAGATTAGCCATGCAACTTAATTTGTTCTAATTTTAAAAAGATTGAAATTCGTGAATACATAATTTATGAACTACAATTTCTGCACACTATTTGACTTATTTGGGAATCGAATGATCATGTTTATTCATATTATTAGAATTGGGTAAAGTTAGCCGCTTGATCTATACAACCCATTGTTTAGCTCCCTTGACCTAACCAGCATAGTCCTAAGTAACTTTGGGAAGGGTTGGTAGTGACCCATATGTTGATCTAGCCTATTTTGGTCCGTCCAAATTTAGTTTCAAACTGGCCATCTTCCACCCGTAGTCCAAACATATTTAGACGAGTGATGAAAATGTATTTCCTAAAAGATCTGATGTTTAACGAAGGGGGATTAGGCATAGATATGCTGTGCTGGGTGTATATGTATATTTTCCTAAAATGAAGCTTTTTATTGATAGCAAGTAGAAGTTAAATAGTAGAGGCTGAACGTGAAGGTTAAAAGTAGTACAGTACAACCAAAGGGGAACTAAATGTCAGGGTTATTTAGCAGGAACAGAACATTGTCTTCAGCAGAGGTCAAGATCTTGCTGTATTTTGCCATAGCATCAGCCACATTATTGCACGCTCTTGGAATGTGGCTAATGTGTTGTATCTGCAGCTCAGCATTAGCAGATTGCAAGAAGATAACATCAGGAGGTGACAAAACAAAACAAAGAAAATCAAAGGAGAGGAGACAGAAGCCTTAAAAGCCTCACTGATTCCAAGCAGAGCCCAAGCATTAGTGCATATACAGCCACTTCACTGTAAATCCGTGCAGTCCACCTGCAAGTATTTAGGTGTGCAGGTGCAGTATACATGAGAATCTGTTTCGATTACAACTGGCCACAACTTTGCAGTAGCAAGTTGCAGTCCAAGCATTCGTGCATCTAGTTCAACATATATTACCGTTGTGTGATGTAGTGATTGCTTGTATCCAACAACCCGATGGCCAGTATGATAGCGAATAACACCAGCAGCCTCACCTCTGTTTGTAGGTGCTCTGCTTTTTGGTTTTTGTTTGGGAGGGAAAAAAAGGTGAGCACCATAAAGAAATTTCAAATGTAAGTGTGTGAAGAACAGGAAAGCAGCCAAGGTGGATTGTCCTAGTCATGTTTATGCAGCCATTTTCACTGTGAATCCTATCCATGTTGAATGAAAATCTGAACTGCTATCCTTCTCTTAGTTTTTCCTTCCACTGGGGGATTCACAACAATGAGTGCTTGTGTTTTCTCTTTCTATGGTCCTTACTTTTGAGGTTAGGTTAGTCCCAAATGATGTTTTTTTGTTGGTATTTTTCCAAATGGCCGTACACTCTGAATCAATGTACGAGGAAGGAGAGTTAAATATGTATCTAAGTTTAGTCGGCCATGTTTTGGGATTTTTTTATGCCTATCAATGGTTTAACGATAAAACTAATAATTCGTACCAAGTTTGAGGATACAAAGCTTAGTTTGTTAAGTTAAGGGAAGTGTTTTAAGTTTACCAGTAGTTTAAGGACGAAATTAATAATTCGTATCAAAATAGTAAAATGGTAAATTAAATGTGGAGAGACAAGATAAAAGTTTTTTTGTCATCCAACCTCTTTTATGCATGCAAATATGCAATGATAAAAAGTTCCTTTTTTCATCTAATTATTTTATGTATACGATCCAACTTTAACTATTTGTTTCACCTTTTAGATCATCGATATT
>JAOTQJ010000049.1:22080203-22106341 GCA_025642045.1 Solanum sejunctum | reverse complement strand
ATCCCGTTAGAATTTATGACTTAATTATTCGAAAGAGCAATTATTCGATATTTCCAACAGAGTAGAAAGTAACGTAACTTTTTTTTCCTTTCAAACAAACTTTTCAACGAGAACAAAAATATCTTAATTTCATGGGTGTCCCCAATGGATGTGGAATATCTTTTGTTGGATAATATAAAAGTGTTACATTGGTGGTTAATGAGATGAACAAACTCCTTATCAAGGTTTGTACAGTTCTCTTTCCTTTAAATTAGTTTTTAAGATATGATTTAGACCCAAAATTTAATTTTACATGTGCTCAAAATTAAATTAAAGATTAACAAGAACCTAGAAAGGAGTCAAATGAGGTAGAAACTACATGATTATACTAAATCTTGAAAGATTAGATTGAAGAATAACACAAATTAAATAATATTTATTTCTGGATAACCGAAAGCCGAAAGGTTGAAGAAAAATTGAGAGAACCTTAATTAGTTCTTTAGATCATGCAAAACACATTCTTTAAAACTGATTATAAGAATCTATTTTTACGTGCACAACTAGCAAGAGGGTCAAAATTCACTTAGATATGTTCACACATCATAATTCATAAATTGGCTCATGTAAAAATTCTGAATATGTTCCACATTCGCACAAAAGGCATGTTGGTCGATTACTACATAGTAGAAAGCACTCCTAATCTACCTTTAGTTAAAAGCTTCAAGTTCCATGACGAAGAATGACAAAAGTTTCACATTGATAGTTAATGAGATGGGTGAACTCCTTATAAGAGGTTTGAACAATCCTCCTTTTTTTAAGCTAACTTTTGGGGTGTGACTTAGACTCAAAACCTAATTTTACATTTCTAACTTTGAAAATAAAAGAACTTTAGAATAGAAAGTGATTTATCTTTTTCAATAAATATATATATTCTGCGATCAATGAACTTTTGACTTTAGAATAAAGTAAATAAAAAAGAATAAAAATGCATAAGTCGGTGTTCAAGGAAACGGGGAGCGAATGGATTATATTTTTTACTTTACATGGTGCAGAGTAACGGACAACGTTGCATTATGTAAAGTTGTTATCATATGATTTGAATTCATAGATAATTCAAACCATGAAAGATCTCTTATAGAAATATATACAAGGTACAATAGACTCTTGTCGTGTAAATATTTTTTATGACGCATAGTCAAAGTAAAAGAAGAGTTAACTTTAGTGATAAAAAGAATATGGATGTAGAAATGCATGAAGGATATTCAAGATTGGGGGTAAGAAAGTTAGGATGGTGAAAAGATGTCATCAAAGACGGAAAGAAGGATTGAAAATGAGAGAAAAGAGTCGTTAACATGTTTTGATAAACATTTTCAAAAGCATGTGAAAAGGGAAATGAGAACATGGTAGATTTATCGAAAAGATCAAAAGACTGAAGAATTGTCTATTATTACAAAAAGGAAAAAAAAAATGACGTTAGTTTAGCCTACTATTCAATATTTATTTTCTTACTATATTTCATATTAACTTAATCTGTAATACAATACATGCATGGTAAAAACATTTTTAAGAATATAATTCAAATCATATTTTTAAGTATTGTCCTTTATTGATACAAAATAAATAACGACTAGATATTTTTTGATACATTAATACAAATATATATTGAAAACAAATACATGCGATACAAGGATAGTGAAACAAATATACAAAGCAGATACGGGCATGTTGATACATAAATTGAATGCACATATGTGCAAATAATTTCTTGAAAAGTCTCCAAATTTACAATAGAAGTTCCTCAAATTCGAGATACGAACTCCTTGTAATATATTTAATTTTTTAACATATTACTCATTAATTTTAATAGCAATTTCATAAATTTGTAATTTGAACTTATGCTTCAAAGTTTTCTCTCATGACCAACAATGAAGTTTGTAAATCATCTTGAGCCAATGATGAGTTGATGACGCTTTGTTGGAGAAAGTGAGAGGAAGCATAGCTTTATTAAATTTGAAAAGAATTCAAAAAAATGTTCAAGAAAAATAATCATCCGTGAATTAGAGAAAAATGTGCTAATTTGGGATTATACACTAATTTAGAGAGGGAAAAGATAGATAGTTGATAAGTACAATTCCAAGAATTAACCATAGAAATACACTAATTGAAAAATAAAATTTTAAATTTAGAAACAGCTATTAAATAAATATTATAACCATGAATTATAATTTTATCAAATTACAACTATATATAATAAACACATAACAATTATCATATATTGCCTTACTATGTAATTTCTCCTTCGATAATGAATGTGTTGAGCCTGTAGTAGCATTGGGCCAGTCCATCAAGAGATAGCCTATTCAGTGGGCTAAGTCCAAATTCTTCAACTTACTCAACGGGCTATTAATTTTGAGTTTTTGATAAAAGAGTCCAAATTTGACAAGTGGAACCAACATATTATGCTGAAATTTGAAAATCTCATAAAAGTGAAAATCCTGAACCGCAATAGAAACTCTTGCATGCTGTGCTACGATTCCAACTAATTTTTTTTTTTAAAAAAAAATTCTTGCTGCATTTTTTCTTTTGTTGTATACACTCTTATAGTTATTAAGATTTTGATTATTGCAGGCATTTCAAGGTTAAACAAATTAAATGTGCTATTAGTAAGATGAATAGAAGGAAAGCGTCGAGGCCCATGCGATTCCAGTGAATTTTTGGAAGAGCACTGTCAATGATGGTATGGAGTATTGACTAGGTTGTTTAGTACAATACTAAGGGTAAAATAATAATTTTATCCATATTATTTCATCTATGATACCTTTTTTTGAACTATTACGAAATAATCTTTTCACATAAGTTGGCTACTTTCTGAATTATTACATTTTAAATAATGGAAAGCTTTAATTGCCGGCTAAAAGACCAACTAGCCGCCTAATTTTCTACTGAAAAGATAAAATTTTCTTAATTTAACAGAGTTTAAAGAAGGTTCACACCAGACGAATCAGTCGCCAACTAATTAAATCAATTCATCAAAATAATACATTTTTTAAAATCAATTCATTAAAGTAATATGTATAAAATATGTCCTGCAATAACGTATTATAAAATGTTATTATGAGTAATGTATTATGTTAAAATATTGTTTATAATAACCTTTTTTAAATTAATGCCGTTAAATAAAATATAACTTAAAATGTTACTCAAAAATACCTTATACTAATTTTATAAATTTCTTTTAAAAAATATATTATTTTAATAAATTGATTTAAATAATGCTTACTTTGATCAAATACTCCAAAAATCAATGAAACTTTTCTTTTGCATTGCCAATATAGATAAATAAAATCCTTTGTATAATTCCTACAATAAAGACTAATCTCAGTCATGTATTTTATCAGCTCTCTCTTGATATATATACTGCTAGAAAGTAGAATGATTAACGTACGTGGATATTAAACATGAAAAGAAACGGAACTTTGGTTTAAAATGGTTGATTATTTTTTATCTCGTTCTTTCTGGCGATTAGAAGCATGTTTAAGCCGATAATAAAAATAAACAAATATTAAATGGAGATCCATTCTGATTTGTAGGTTGATGGGTCAGGTCTCTGATATAGGTCTTCTTTGTTATTGGGTTTTTCATGGAGTTCATATGTATATGATTTCTTACAAAAAAATTATTTATTTTACTATGTTGGATTTTTGTAATGATAAGTATAACTAAATGATTTTGTTATAGAAAAATCACTGGTGGAGTGATTTTATTATAATAAAACAAAGTTAGGTGACTTTGTTATTTAATTCCTCTTATATAATATAATTGAGTGAACTTTTAAGAAATTGACTCCAAAAATTGAGAAAAAGTTATTCTTCATTATTTTATTCTAAATTATTGGACACTGAAAATCATTTCTATCACGGATAAATATTACCATAAATATATAGATATAATTCGAAGATCGAGCTGATTAATATTAAGTCTGACATTTACAATTATTTATCAGAACTTTTTGACATATATGACAATAGTGAATCTCATATACGTTAGAAAAAAAATTATTCTAAATATCTGTATTTTTAACAAGAAATGACCTTTAAGTAATTTATTATTATTCATATATTATTAAGAAAAATTACTTATCATTCATAATTTCCATCAGTCTCGGATGGAGTCAAAAATTTACTATTTTTTGGCTTTTGAGATATGATGGAATAAAGCAAAATGACTCTTTTAACTGTTTGCGTTTCTTTCAAATGTGAAGTAGTAGTTAGTTAATGCAATTTTTGACGCTCATGCAATGAGCGAAAGTCTTTAAATCATTAGGGTAATGTTGTTATTGTTATAATTATCATTCATGAATGCACAAGCACGTACAAATTACCTTGTCTAGAATTCCACAAACACCTGACCTAGCTACTTATTTTACCCTAGTCTATTCACGACTTTTGGGAGTATTAATTAATTAAGTAGAGCTACGTGATTCTGGCTACGTAGCTCGTATTTATTCTGCTCTCCTATATATATAAATAAAAATAAATAAATAAACCGACCTATTAGGAGGCAAAGTAGGAAATAATGGAAATTAGCCAGTTAATTCATGCTCCCGTACTATCGAGTATAGATTCAACTGAAATTATTATTTTTGATCGACTAATTTCAAAAATGCAAAGGGCACGTCTTTCAGTTTTGATGTATATGATTCATCATTTATATCTTTTGAACTAAAAGGAGGGGTAGAGTACATGATATAAATTCATAGTAGCTGAGAAAAATAAATAATTATACAACTTTTCTGGACGTACAGAAATAAATACCCTAACAACTAAATGCAAATGGTATATATGTTGCAGACATTTGACCAACTACCATTTTCCAGCTGTCGAGTAAAGTAGAAAATTGATAATCCCCATCTCAGGACATTGAACTAAAACTCACACATTTAATTTCTAATGAAGTTTAATCAACAAAGATGACCAACTTGCTCAATTTAATACCCCTAATATCCTTTTTGTTATTATTGTTTTTCGAATATATAAATTTGGAAGCTGTAAAATTGTTACAGCTTCACAATGTCTGGGATGAAGACTGGGTACCTATCAATGCAATCATACCATGGTCCATCAGTTGGTGTCTTGATTGTGCGGTTACACTTCCAAACTGCACTGTTACACTTGAATCCACTTCCAAATGCTATTTGCCAAATTCTGTCACCTTTTTTCATCCTTCCTTTCGCTTCGATGTAACTCATCTCGTACCATAGTGAAGACGATGATGTGTTACCTGTTCAGACATAAGTTATTAAACATTTTAACAAAGAGTCAAACATAGGCAAACATGGAACAGAATTACAGGATTTGACAGAATCAGTAGCTTTGACTCAGATGTTATATTTGTATTTAAAAATCTACGTGAAAGGACGTGTTGAAACATAATATAATCAAGTGAACAGTTAGAATTTTGCTTACCAAATTTGTGAAGAGTCATTCTTGAAGCCTCAACATGTTCAGCAGATAACTGGAGATTCTTCTGAAGTTCATCAATAACAGCTCTTCCACCAGCATGGATGCAAAAATGTTCAAAAGCTTGTTTGAAATCGGGAATATAAGCTTTCCATTTGGGATTGAAAATCTTCCTCCCAATGAGAGTGAACAAGAAAAGAAGCTGTTCTGAGGCTGGAAGAACCAAAGGACCAATAGTAGTAATATTGGATTTCAAAGCTTCCCCTGCTATAACCATGAGATCTTTTGAAAGATTAATACCAACTTTTCCTTGTGGATCTTCTTGTTGAAATACGCATTTAAATGCCTTATCATCAGCACCTTTATGCGTTCTCACCACGTGCATTAATCTGTACTTAGCTCTTCTACTGTCTTTTCTCTTGTTAGACAAAAGTATTGCAGCACCCCCCATTCTAAACAAACAATTTGGAAGTAACATTGCTCGCTCTGTACCTTGGTAATAGTTTGGAGTGATGATTTCAGTACTTACAACTAAAGCACATGAATTTGGTAACACTTGAAGGAGGTCTCTAGCCAAATCAATCGAAATTAAACCAGCACTACATCCCATACCAGAAAGATTGTAACTTTTTATGTTACTTCTCAACTTGTACTTGTTGACAACCATAGCAGATAAAGATGGAGTTGGAGAAAACAAGCTGCAGTTTACGATAAGAATATCGATATCTTTAGGCTTAAGGCCTGTTTTCTTCATTAAGTCATCAATAGCAGAGAATATGACAACTTCAGCTTCAATTCTAGCAGTTTCCATAGTTGGTGTTGGAGGGATGTAATGAATTGCTGGTGGCAAACATGTTTCTTCACCAAGACCAGACCTTTCAAGAATTCGCATTTGGAATTCAACACTCTTGGGATTGTCTTTCAAGATTAAGCGTGAATGTTCCATGAAAGTTGAAAAAGGTACTCTGCAGGTAACAGGGGCCTTGTAACATGCATAATCTACTAAGTAAATGGATCTTGGTTTTGACATGAAGTAAACTGTGGCTATGAAAATGATGACGAAACAAGAACAAAGGATTTGGAGGAGATCAAAGTGGAGGGAATTCCAAATACTTAGAATTTCTTCAGGGCCTAATTTTAGTACCTGAATAATAAGACCAGCCATTATCGGAACAATCAAGAAAGTAAGAAAATTATTAACAAGGTATTGGTAACCAAGTTTCACATACTTCAGCTTAACAGAGTTGGAGAAATTTGGGACTGGTTCAGGCATTTTCACAAACAAAAAAAATGAAGATTTTTTTGTTGTTAAGAAAGGAGGGAAATTGTTTGATTGTAGCTAAGACAAAAGAAAAAGGAAGATTGGTGAGAATTTAAAGAGTAAAATGAGAGGGGCAATGAATGGAGGGGCAGATGAGAGGAATTAATGAACAACTATATCATGGCACACAACTTCCTCTTAGCTGGAGACTTTTTATTTGTCTCTGTGATATTTTTTATAACAAATTAATATTCGTCATTTTCGTATTATCTTGTAAAAAAGTTCAATTTACTCTATCGTGTCTAATTAACCAAATACATTTAATTAGAAAAAGCTTTCGTACGTGTTTCAAGTTTTAATCACACAATTAAAAAAATTTTACACATTATATTTGATTTTATGTTAGTAGAATAATTATTTGTAGTTTGAGATAATAAAATGACTGACTTTATTATTCCTGCTGGTCTCAAGAATCTACTGTTTTATCAAATTGAATTTGTTATTTGAAGAACAACAAGCGTTATGTGTAGAACGTACAAATTTATTCTTTTTCCAAGTTTATCGTTACTGTTAAAAAATTAGTGCATGTTAATTAAGTACGTAAGACATGAGGAGATAAAAAGTCCATAGTTAAAACAAGTACTCTTATGATTAAGATTATAATAATTAGATGTCTTTTTTAAGAGTTGCGCAAGAACCTTAAAAGGACGAGTAATATAGATTGACTGCATCGTAGTAATTAAATCATTTATAATGTTCGAGTATCAAAATTCAATCATTTTAATTTTATCGTTATTTCAAGCAGCAAATATATGTACATTGACTATTTCTAAGCCAAGACGACCAATCACTTGGTAAAAAAAAAGTAATCTTTATCAATAAAATTGAATGATTACGGTAAAATTGTATCCCTTAGGAACCATATGCATGCGCCTTTCCAAGATCACATGATTTAGTGCCTATTTGTGGGAGCTTATTGTTTTTTATTTATAAGCCAAAAATCATAGCTTTTGCCTTTTGATTTTTGACTTATTTTATCAAAACACTTTAAAAGTTATTTTAGCTTAAAAAACACTAAAGATAAGTTAATTCAAACATGTTCTTAATTAATTAATTAGTAACTCCAGAAATAAGATGAAATAACACTGTAATGGATAATATCTCAACGTTTCCGCCCCCAATGAGATGGGAATTTGTACGTATTTTTTTAAAATTCTATTAATGGGAAGAAAAGAAGGCTTCAGACTGAAGGAATGAACTTCAATCATACTCATTATCTTGTATTTCAAGGTTAGATGCTCTAACTTCAACCTTCTTCTACTTTTGTATTATTTGTACTTGTATTTAATAAAAAAAGCTCATCCCTTGTGGACTATAAGCCAAATTTTATATTAAAACATACAAATATTAACACGTAATTCTACAAGTAAAATTTTAAGAAAATAAACTATATGCATATTTTAACCATCATTTACACATAAAAATTTGAAGATATAATTACGATTATAAATCTTCTATCTTCATCCATGGACCTTTTATTCATATTTATCCAACTAGAAGTATTAATCCAATTCAAAAATTTTATTTCGCAATTTCATAATCCAATAAAGTATTAATAATTGAATAAGTAGATGATTTCCACATTTGCAAGGAGGAGCAGCGAACAAATTGCTGGCCCATTTATTACGTGTCGCATTAACTCTCTAATTATCAGCTTATTCCAATAGCTTTAGAAATTCCAGTCTCCAGACATGCATTATCATTCATGGTCTGGTATGTTTTTTACGTACTCTAAAAATCTTGCTGATTTTCAGAATACCTAGAACAAAAGAACTGAGGAAGATATATATTTAGTTATTGATTTTCAGTATTTTGGAGGACATAATCTCAAGTTTTGTACGTAGACATCAAAAACTTTATAAGATGAGTTTTATTTGAGCAGGGGTTTTTTGGAGACTATTCTGTCTTAAAACCTAAGTTATGTCTATATAAAGGTATATTCCCTTGAAAAAACACCTCAGAAATCCCATAAACTCTTGAAATATTTATAAGGAGATCAAAATATATCAAATTCTTCTTGATAATAAAAAACTTCAAGAAGATCCATACAAAATTTTCTCATGGAGATCAAGCTCAAATTATCCTAGTTCAAGAAATACACGCCGAGAAATTTTAGAAGAGAAGAATCAAGGGAAAATAGATTTGTAACTCACATTGTCTAACAGTTAAATTATATTTTTTAATATTTTATTTGTGATTATAATTTATTTTTTATCACTTTAAAATTTGTTGCAAACGAAGATGAATATTCAAAGCATTTTGCCCCTCAAACATGACTAAATTATTAGCCAAGGTTTGGATATTGACACATTACCATTAATTGCAATCAAATGTTAATTATAGATTGAACCAAAATGTAGACAGTTGGGGTAGTTGTAAGTTGGGGTTATGACCACTACCTTCCAATATTAAATTCTCTACAGCCAACCATTAATCTATTGAGCTAACAAATAATATCCACCTTTTTTTTTCATAAAATTTTACAATTAATTATTTTTGGGGCATATTGTTCCCACACAACAAAAATAAACTTAGATGGTTGGTGAGATATAGTAATTGACTAATCGTTATTATCTCTCTTAAACTTGATTTTGCTTTTATCAGTTAGTACATAGTACTTTTGTAGTGGATATCACTAATCTAATTTGGACGTGTAATCAAAGTTGAGAAAATTAAAAGAGAAACAAACTAAGTATCTAAATAATTTTATGGTTGCTGCTAATTATGGATATGGTACCTGAATAAACCTCCATTTGAGTATTTTTTTTATTTAGTACAAATATTTTGCTAATTGAATTACCTAAACTCTAAAGTGTTGGTCGGACCTTTCTTTTTGTTCCTTCCTTTTTCCGCTACAAATTTTTCGGCTCAATTATACTTAGATACGTATCAATTCCATCTTATGTCGACAAAAGTGGGTCAACTGTGAACATATAAAAATAGAAGTCAACCACCTTGTTATTTCAATCTACTAAATTATAGATAATCTTTATTTTTTAAAAAAAATATGAATTAGAACTGAATTCGCAAAAGATTATTAAAAAAATATTCATTTAACAACAAATAATGAGATGTGAAACATCCCCAATCGAGTTATATAACAACAACATTACCCCAATGCCGCAAAAGCTCCTGCCCATTGTGAGATAAGGGGGGGATCGAATTTACGCAGCCTGACCCCTATGTTTAAAAACATAGCGTGACTGTTTCCGGATGACCCATGATGAGCATCAAAAGTTGCATTGACTAACTGCTACTTTACAATTGAAAGAAGCACAGACAGTTTAAAGAGTCATTTTGTTTTATTCCATCATACCCCAAAGCCGAAAAATAGTAAATTTTTGGCTCCATCCAAGATTGATGGAAAACCCCGATCGAGTTATATATGGAGCTAATATTCAAACCCAAGTACAATAATTTGCTTAGGTCAAGAATATTAGTATCTCTTTTTTCTTTCTATATTGTTTAATTTTATTTTTAAATTTGTAACAATGAATGAAAATAAGAAAAAATGTATATAGATGACTAAATGATGATACATTGGCGGGAGTGTTTTACCTCTTAACTAGAGGTCTGGGGTTCGAGCCCTAGGAATAGAAAAAATCCTGTTGGGATCACCACCTAAATAGGCCCTACAGTGTGCTATCCAAATTTAATCGGAACTCCGTGATCTTCATCGGATGAAAACCAAAAAAAAAATTGACTAAATGGTGTCATTTAATGAGCATGTTGACTTGTCGTAGTCGTGAATGACTGTGTATAAGCGCATAATAGTGTTTGTGATGGTCATATTCCTATTTTTTGTTTTAATAAAGTATCAAATTGCAAAAATTGGACCATATAAAGCTGGCCATATGACTAGATAATATTTACTGACAAAGATATATTTCTACTTAAAACACTTATCAATACAAAAATGAACACTTATCAATACCAAAATGATTAAATGGCTTTGGGTAGGGATGTACCAACAAAATCGATAAATAGCGCTAAATTAACAATTTGAGGGGAAAAAAAATTAATCATTTGACTTGATTCAGTATAATCAAAAGTTTGATCATAATTGAATTTATTTAATTTTAATTAAACATAATCAAACTGAATCAAATCAACCCAAAATTATATGTATATACAATTTTTAAAAGTTCTTACACATAATAATATTCATTGTGATCTATTTTTTAATTTTTTTCTTAACCTTTTTGATAATATTTATCTTTTAATATATTGTTTATCTTATAATTTTAAATGATTCAATAAATTTTATAATTCATAGATATTAATGACTCAAATAAAATTCAAATAAAAAATAAAATGAATATTAATGCTAACGAAAAAAATCAATCCAACTCTAATATTGAATATATATTCTTTAGTTTTGCATTAATTTAAACAGTTAAATACATAGTCTGATTTTTTTTCTTTAATATTTAGTTGCATAGTAACTATTTGTTATACTTATTTAAGCATGACTAATAAGAACTTACCTGATTTTTTATTAAAATAAGACCTTGCCTAAAAAGTTAATTACAAGTTGAAAAATTATAAATAAATTTTCATAAAAGAACGACCATGTCTTCCATTGTTATAGTAATTATTATGACCAACAACTTTCGTACAAGTTGTACATATTTCTACGCTACGAATAAGTTATAACGTCCACCAACTTTCTACCATTGACTTAATGTGGAATATTTATGAATTAACAGTAACAACAATAACAATATACCCAGTTATATCCTACAAGTGGAGTCTGGGGAGGATAGATTGTACGCAGATCTTACCGTTACCTTATCGAAGTAGAGAGACTGTTTCCTAAAACCCTCAGCTCAAAACCCATAAGTAGAAGGACTAGATATGGCTAGAAATGACAAAATAAAATGAAATAAAATGTAAAAATGAAATAAAACGAAAAGAAAAATGAAATGTAAGGAAAGGGGGCATAATTTATGAATTATGATGCATAATTTAAATATAACTCTTAAAAACACATTAGTGAAGAATAGTTTTCATTATCTTGTTTTTATTTATATTTTAAAATATAATTTTAATTAAATATTTATTCTATTTTTATATCATTATATCATAACTAATGTGTTCATCATAGTCTTCAAAAATAATTCTTATAAAGATGAAATTTCAAAAACAATTTATTTTACCTTAAAATTTCAGAATATAAATAATATGAGATAATTACTTTTAAAAATTACTATAGATAATTTGAAACGGAGGAAGTAATATTTTGGTAAGTACAAATTGAATTAATTACCATAGTGAATACTATATATTTGCTTGGTTTGCATCTCTGTTGTGAAACTTGAATGCACTGGGCACAGATGGCCAACCCTAATCAATTATTCCCATCAATATTCAAGTCAGAATTATTAAATTCCCTATCCTTACTGATTCATCAACTTTCTTATGCATTATCTATTTTATCTTTACTATGTTATAAATATATTATATCTCTTTATATTACAAAGTATATCATATGTATTTTATTATTATTTATAAAATTAATTTTTTTCAGTATGCTATAATTCACTTCATTTATAGAATATCCTTAGCTATCACCTTTTTCTTTCGAAATATATTATTTATGTTTTTATTAAAAAATATTACATGAAATAAAAATAATATAAAAATATTATAATTTTTAAAGAAGTTATAAAGATTGATAATGAAAAGGTAATTGAAATAGAATAAAGGAGGAAGTTTAATTATTTTAATTATTGTTTAAAATTTAAAAATGGGGTGAAAATAATTTTCACCCTTCGTTTAATTTTGTTACTCCGGAAGCCCTAGTATTTTTTTTTCTCGTTGCTATTTTTCTTTTCTTTTTTTCTTCCTTCGTTTTTTTTTTTTTTTTTTTAAGTTTCTAAAAGGCATGCACATTGGTCTGCTTGTTAGGTTCCAAAACCATTGACCTTTCTTGTCAAATTCCTTTTAATTCTTTTTGTCTCACTTTATTTATTAAACAAACAAAACCTCAGAAGATATAGGCAAAAAAGGAAAAGGGTTTAAGTTGTATAAATTGACAATATAATTAAAATTTTACATCAATTATCAGGTTAGCCAAAAAAGATATTTATAAATAAGTCTTCTAGGAATATGAGATTTATTCATAAAAAATATATTAAGTTGCTAGAATAAGTAAAGATAATTTGATGAAGTTGCGCGGAAAAAAAAAATGAAAAAAAGACAACTTTTTAACGTTGCAGAAGTTGATTTGGAAAATGACAAATAACAGAAAAATGAACCAATAAGAAAAAAGAATAAAAGCTTTTGAACCAATGTAGTACTAACATTTTTCATTTCATTAAAATACAAGCGACAAAATATTCATGGCCAGAAAGTGGAAACACGATAGAAATAAATACTTTATAGTAAAATTTGCATACTTTTATTATATTAATTAATGTTACATTGTTAATAATAAGAGTAACATTAATAAAAATAAAAATAAAAATAATAAATAATTTTTTAAAATTCTTTAAATTATGATAGACAAATAAATATAGACAGAATCAAGCAATGAGATAATTGACATAAATTAAAAAGAATTCCACTCATGGCTAAAAAATCCAAAGATGATACATATATACGTGGCACCTGAAAAAACTCTTTTTAGGTATAAAATGTACTACATGGTATGAAAAAGCCTATCATATACGTTCCAAATTAAAGGTGATACTAAGATCATTTCTATATTTAAAGAATAAATAAATAGAGAATAAGGTCTTCAATAATATTTTTAAATATCCTCAATCTTTTATTTACGAAAAGGTTAATAATTCTCTCAATTTTGAGAGCTATTATCATCTTTTATTTTAACTTTTTAATAATTTTATACTATATAATATTTATAACTAATATATTATAATTTATATAAGACTATTAATTAAGTCTCTTCTACTCGTAATTATTTTTTAATATAATGTATTTGTTATATTAGGAAACTCATGGACCAATCCCATTATCTCCATCCTGTACGAACTACGAGATCATGATAAGGACGCCTTAATTTTAATATTAATTATATTTTTAAAAATATAATTTGTAATTGCCTTTTAAACCATAGAGATTTGTGATGAAGTGTCGACATATTTACTAATAGGTCACAAAATATTTGACGTAACAATAATTAATTAAAATTTGTTGTTAAAATAAATAATAATTATAGAATAAAAATGTATTTATTTATCAATTACTATTGAATGGTAATCAAATCATTAAGGTTGCCCTCTCACTTTTTTTATACTGACCAATAACCAGTTACACTTAACGTGTTTCATTGTCTTCTGAAGCGCAACATTTGTTTTGCCAAAACTTTTGATCAAAAGATTCGTCACAAACTAATGTATAAATATTTAATCACAAAATCAATTTTTTAAAAATAAAAATTTTGTTTTATTAAATGGATCCTTAGTTTTGTCATAAATTATAGTGAACTTGTCCTTCACAATTTTGTACTTGTCATGCATAGTTGTTTAGATTGAGTGTAGTTAAAATGAAAGGTGCATCCACTTTGAACATCACTTAATTAGCTGCTTAAGCTTACTAAAATACTACTTGCTAGATTAATAATTAGGCATGCTTGACCAAGAAAGTCTATATATTTATGGACAAAATATTTGATTATTACACGAAACCTCATAATCCATGCATATATAAGTATTTAAGTAATATCCCTTTAATTTCTTGCTTAAGACTTTAACTTTTTCGTGTGGTTTTTAACTTGTACCTATTCTAAAAGGTTCTAAATTGGTCATGACTATAGATATATATATATATTAGATACTGGAGCCCTACTTTAATATATGTTAATTTTTTGTTCTAGTTTATGCAATACAGATGAAATTTGAAGAGTTAATTAAATTTATATGTATTATAAATACTTTAAATTATTAATTTATTATGATTTATGCTACTTTTTGTCATTCTTAAAGATAAGATATTACTATATTATGTTTCAATTTATGTAGCACAGATAAAATTAGGAGTTTAATCAAATTTCTTCTATAATATTTAAATATATTCAGTATTAATTATTTGGGTCAGGTAAAAATACAAAAAATAGGTCAGGTATTTTTTAAATCGCATGATATTTTTTAAACTAAGAACTGATTTTAAAATTGTTTAATGCAATTTGTTGACAAAAAGGTAAACAGACACCATTTATTAGACAATGAAATTATGCATACATTATTTTTTAAATAATAAAACTATATATGCATCATTTGTTAAACAGTAAAAATTATATACTTCATACACTAATTAGCCTTTAAAAATAAAATAAAAAATACTTTTTACTATATAAAAACAACAATTAGTGAAGAGTTACGATGGGACCCTTTATAACATATGTTTACGCAAAAATTGTGGGTCACTTTACTTCGATCGTATTATTTCATTAAACATAAATTTTTAAAAATATCCTTAGTCAACAAACAAACATGTTGACAAAGAAAAGTTTGCTTTAACATTTATTAGATAATAATTATTAGTGTGTATATATACACACACTAAAAATATTCACTCAAAATTAAGTCCACTTTGGCAGTATATCTAGAACAGATTAATATGGCTAAGGAGTCTTTCTCATCCATGTTTGATTGAATGTGAACATCAATATTACCCCCCATTGACCATTTAATTTGCCAGCCCTAACTATCCCAACAGGGACCAATCTCAGTTTTTCTTTTTTTGGGGGGTGGTTTTCTTACGAGATGTTCGAAGCTCGTGGAGCCCCGACTAAATCTAAATCACGCATTATAGGGTTCATTTCCAACAAGATTTTTTTCATTCCCAGGGCTCAAACCTTAGATCTCTGGTTAAGAGTAAAACACTTCCACCAGTGCATCACAACCCATGTTGGTGACCAATCTCATCTACTACTCCACTAGATAAGTATAAACATAAATAATTATTCTCTATGAGAACAAATTAATTTAGTATAAAAAACATTTTATGCTAAAAATGTGTTGCTATATACGTAGAATGTGTTCAGTATTTGGTAAAATATTTTTTTAAAAAAATAAATAGAAGTTTATTTTAATGCATATGTATATAATGTAAATAACTACTGTGACAAAGATTACAAGGTGTAGAGGTAAAGATGAGTATTGGATGGTGATCGAGAGGAAACAACTAACATGGGATTGTTATTTATTATTTTCTCAAAAAAAAATTTAAGGAAAAGCTTGTACTTTTATAAAAAAAAAACACTTTCTCCATACTGAACATACCCTTTAATTATAACAAAAAGTAGAATCAAACTATATATTGAGATACAAAGTTCCACATTAATGGTGGTTAATGGAATGGGTGATCTCCTTATAAGGTTTAGGCAATCCTCCTCCCTTTGAGCTAGTTTTGGGGGTGTGAGTTAGGTCTAAGACTTACTTCAATATGGTATCAGAAACACAAAGTCTCACATTGGTGATTAATGGGATGGTGATTTCCTTATAAGGTTTATAATAATTAATTTTGACAGTTTGCTGTAATGTTTTCTTTTTCTTTTCGTTCTGTGTTTTCCTCTGTATGAGAAACCATTTTAGAAAGTTACACACACATAGTACTATCTTCTACAACACCGTAAACATATATTTGGTTAATCCTTTTCTTTTTTAAAAAAAAATCGTATCCACTGCTATTTTAAAGTGTAAATAACCCTATCCCATTTCCTAATTCTTGCTTTGATATCTTCTTTATTTTCCTTTCAATTCTAGCAAAAATCAACAACCAAATACTGACTTCTTAATCTACCAAAAGTCTTTCTCCGGTATAACTATTCGATATTCAAAATTTCTCAACGTACCTAATTCATATTTGCGTAAATAGACCCATATCACAAGAGAATTTAACATTTTCTCCTCTCGATATTCAAAATTCATCAACTTATGTGATTTATATTTATGTAAGTAGACCTATGTCACAAGAAAATTAAACACTTTCTCCTTTTTTTTACGGTATAATTACTCGATATTCAAAATTCATTAACTTAGCTGACTCATATTTGCGTAAGTAGACCTATATCACAAGAGAACTAAATACTTTCTTCTTTTTTAATGTATAACTATTCGATATTCAAAATTCATCAACTTACCTGATTCATATTTGTGTAAGTAGACTCATATCACAAGAGAATTAAACACTTTTTACTTAAAAAAAGATTCTTTATCCTCTTAACTTGAATGGTCATTTTCCACGTACACTATTTTAGCTACGTTTATCAAGTTTTCTGCTACGTTTTAATTTCCTATCAACGTGTAGTAACAAGTACACTTGGAAGACAACAAATTTAGACACAAAATGCTTGTGGTCCGGCAATAAATTGAAGGCAAAAAAATTAAAGTAAACAAACCAGTATGGTTGTAGAAACTACCATTTAATGGTAGTTGCAGCATATATATATTGCCACATAAATACTATATACATAAAAAAGCAAATGAATGAATGAATTACAAACAAATTTTGCTGGCCAATAAATGCATCCATGCTGCTCCTATATGCCTGCCTACCAAACTAGGTGACTCAAACTTAACTATCAAGTCATTGCCTTACCCCTACTTTTGGGGTACTTACACAATCAATGATGGTGTAATTCAAGATATTTTTAACACATGTTTATGAAATTAACACTACTCCCTTTGATCTTTTAAGATTATTTCACACACCTTAAGAAGTCAAATAGCCTTAATCATAAGAGTAAGGGTCAACGTCAAACCCGGTGCACTAAAACTCTCGTTATGCACAGGATCCGAGGAAGGGTCTGACCATAAGAGTCAATTATACATGGTCTTACCTTGCGTTTTTATCAGAGACTATTTTCAAGGCTTGAACCTGTGACCTCTTGCTCACATGACTCCCGCTATGCACAAGGTCCGAAAAAAGGTCCGACCACAAGAGTCTATTATATGCAGTCTTACCTTGCATTTCTGTCATAGACTATTTTCTAGGCTTGAACTCGTGACCTCCTGGTCGTAACTCTCACTATGCGCAAGGTCCGAGAAAGGGTTCGACCACAAGAGTCTATTGTACGCGACCTTAACTTGCATTTCTGCCAGAGGCAATTTTCAAGGCTTGAACTCATGACCTTCTGATCACATGGCAGTAAACCAATAACTTATTAGTTACTCCAAGTTTTCCTTCTTAATCATAAGAGTGTTTATTATAATTACCCTTCATCTCTCCTACACGTCTCATAACTTACTAATTCGAGCAGCTGAAGTAAATTTGGAAGAAGCGTAGCAAATAAACGACTTTTTGTTTAATTAGTCAAACTGAGTAATAAAAAAAATAATTTTTTTGAGATATTAATTCAGTAACCATATGAAAAATCAACAATGAAGCATTCAGAAGTGTTGATTTACAATTTTGAATCCATCTCTATCTATAGTCAGTCAGGGTGGGGGTAGAGTTGCAAGATTTAACATGTCAATGGCAATTAGGTCAAGCAATAGCCATCTAATTAAAAGCAAAAGTGGAGTTACTGGAGTTGTATCCAACTTCCAACCACTTAACGTGATCGTCATTGTAATTTTATTACTAGTATATATCCCTTTCTGTACAACACAAGAATGTGATCACTTTCAATAATTATGCTAATAGCTAGCCATATTTATTGCCCCTAAACCCCACGGGCTTCATTTGTTATCTAAAACAAGTCAACCCTTTACAACTATTCGTAAAACCTTTCATGGAATTTCATATTATGGATTGCTTGTATTTTTATTACAATATAGATGAGTCAAAACAAGAACCAAACAACTTCTACAGCGTGCGTTTTCTTTGCTACATCAAACAACCCCAGACCCCACAATCATGTTAAAATATAACTCTCACTGTGCACGTTTCCATACAAAATATATTCAGAAATAGAAGAAATAAGGAATGAGTATGAGCAGACACAATCTTCCCAACTGGAAGATTTGAATAAGACGAAAAGTTGAAGTCAATTTTCCTCTTTAAAGCCCCTAAGTTGTCAACTTCTTTCTAATATACAGCTGGGAACATTGATTAACTAGATTAGACACTCATTTGATATTGGCTGTTTTGAACGAAATAAATAGAAAATGACCCAAACCAAACTGGACTACAAATGTTCACACATACTACAGCAATAAACCTACTGAATCATTTCACAAAAAAGGGAAAGGGTGACTGCAATTTAAGTTTCAAGTTCTTCAAAAGCACTATATCTCTATCATGTTGTACTATACATCAATCTGAACCCAGAGAACAAGAATCAATTGGTCATAGAAATCGAACAATTGACATATTTTCATAGAGATAGAGAAAAACGAACTACGAACTTGTTGCAAATGCACATAACGGTGGTGCAATTAGAGAGAGCAGTTGAACAGGAGTAGGGTCAAAGAAATAAAGGTGACTAAAAAGAAAATGAAAATTAAATATAGGCAAATCGAAATGCACATGGGCTAAAATAGGAGAGTCATCTCCTAATAATTCTGCTAGGCTCAGCCATACAAGGTAAATCAGAAGAGTTTCTGGGGATTTGAAAATATAAATGTTTCATTTATAAATTCTCTGGCAGGACAACCATATGGCCCCTTCCAAAAATTTACTCCAAGAAATCACCTAAAGTACTAAATATTTTTCTTTTCTCTAACTGTTTGACTAGAAAGCTTAAAAAGCTCCCATTGTTTCATGTTTGTGTACATAAAAATAAATAAGAACTGAGAGAAGCAGAGGAGCATCATTACTGCCTCGAAGAGGAAGGGGTACCTTCTTGGTGGAGTTACCATCAAGTAAACAAGATGTAGAAGAAGAGAGGAGGCGATCACAAAATATTTTAAAGTTGTAAAAGGAAAGCGAGTCCCCGTTGTGTTTTCTCTTTGAACAGGTGCATTGTACAGGAGGACAAAGAGACCATATAAAGAAATATATGGAAGAATCAATTCATCACGCCTTAGAAGAGGAAACATAGAAAGCAACGCAAAATATGTTAGCCAGCGAAAAATATGGGGCTCATCATTTGCCAAGAAGCTTGCTGGAAGAAGAGGCAGCAGAATAGATTTCTCATGAACTGTAAATCAGCAAAAAAGCATCAATTAGAGTTATACTGACATGAGAAGCACAATCATACAAGTATAGATGCATGGTCAGATAAGGAATCAAATCGGTATTTTGTACCTTGAAATGAGAAGAAGTAGAATGATAAAGCACTGCTGAGCAGCCCAAACAGGAAGTTTGTCCTGCAAGGTGCCAATATTAGCAGTATCATTGAGGGCAGACACGTTGAAATGGTTGAAACAAGACTAAGAATCCTTAGTGCTTGAGTACTGAACAACCTCTTCCACTTCACAATGACTGAAGTGGTACACCAGAAATTAGCCACATAATCCTCATATATGCCCCTCTCAAAAGGAGCTAAGCGGGAAAGAACCTGCATCAAGCATTAAAAAAAGTGGAGTCAATAATCTCGCATATTGTGATGAAAATCTTGCCAAACAAGATAGAAAAGGACTCAATCCCCAATCAGGTTGGAAGACATAAATGTAAAAATTGTATGCTAAAGGTAAAGGGTTTCTGACGCATCTGGAAAAATAGTATAATCATGTTCACAACTTTCGTGGATTGTGATTATGAGGGTGTATTAGACTTGTAACAATCCCCTGAACAACATTTAAAAACTCAAAAGGTACAGCTCAAAATTCCAGAAGTTCAATTATTTAACTCAAAATTCCATAAGTTTAATTATTTAATGTTCATAGTAAAAGTTGAGTAACCAAAGGATGTCGCCAAACAACCAATTAAGTAGGATGAAAATTATGAAAGACCAAAGTTCAAACACTACCTTAGGCAAAAAGGCTGGTGATTTCTTGCAACCTGTCTAAGCCTTGATAGGGAAAGTAACCCAATATTTGTGTTGGTCAGAGGTAGCAAGTATTCAGTAGAACAGACGAGGTATGCACATCGTTGTCAAGAAAAAAATAAATTGGTAAAAATGACTTCAATGGTACATTCGCCTGACCTTTGAGACTTGTATGCTTTTGAGTGATGTGACCTAACAGGCTTACACCTAAGTGGGTCGAGACTTGAGAGGATGTGGTATGGGATAGCTACTGAGTTACAACAGCGGCAGTGCTCTTAGTCATCACAGCAGTTATGTCTCAATTTACAGTTTTAGGAGACATTTGGTGTGAAGTATAAGGTATGATAATTCCAGGTATCATTCGTTTGGTTGGAGGTATTAGACAGTCTTGAGATTATTTATCCCATCATTTATACCGATAAGTAATCTCATATACATGGGAGAATAACTTATCCCAGGATAAGTTATCCTGGGATAATTGATCCCGAGATAACTTGTTCCTAACTGAACGACCCCTTAGTTCTTTACTCTTTCCATGTGTTATCTACCTAATCCTCCCAGAGGACCTCAAGAAACACACCAAGACACAGAGAAACTAACTAGGTGAACTTTCATGAGAAATCCAAAACGAAGAATGAAGAAACAATCAGCAGGTTTTCTCATTCCATAGACAAGAAAAAACTCAAATCTCAGTAGTCCCAGAATATGATCATCTTACCAGTGTACCCATTCACTCAAAACATCTCCCATAATCCATGCAGAAACCTGACTTCTTATGTGTTATCTACCTAATCCTCCCGGAGGACCTCAAGAAACACACCAAGACACAGAAAAACTGACTAACTAGGTGAACTTTCATGAGAAAGACAAAACAAAGAGTAAAGAAACAATTAGCAGGTTTTCTCATTCCATAGACAAGAAAAAATTCAAATCTCAGTAGCCCCAAAATATGATCTTACCAGTGTACTCATTCACTCAAAACATCTCCCATCATCCAAGCAGAAACCTGACTTCTCATTGGAATTTTCCTCCTGTACCTTACTACTAAGAGGTTGTTGCATGAAATATCTAATATGAGAAAGCCCTCTATATGTTCTTTTTAACATTCTCATTCTTCTATCGAACTAGAAAATGAGAACACGTGTTTTCAAGTATACTTACCTTTCAACTCTAACTCATTCTTCCTCATTCATTTACTAGATTTGACTAAAAATCATTTGTGCTTATTTATATGAAAATACCACCATGAAATTACCCCTCCCTGCATAAGTCATTCTCATCCCAACTCTTCTGGGAGTATAGTAACATCCACAATTGCCACTCTAACGCTACTGTGAGAAACTAACATCACTTTTTTTATAAAACCAAAAATGACATCTAGCACAATATAAACTTTTAAAACATCTTATGTATCTCGTTAAGAAATTTTAATGTAATCAATAGGAAATATCCTAAACGGTCCTTTGCTATACGCACAATATTTACAGATGCAATATGCAATATCAATCTCGGATGGAGCCAAAGATTCACTATTTTTTGGCTTTTGGGTACGATGGAATAAAGCAAAATGACTTTTTAAACTGTCTGCGCTTCTTTCAATTGTGAAGTAGCAGTTAGTCAATGCAACTTTCGACGCTCATCATAGGTCATCTGGAAACAGTTGCGCTATGTTTTTAAACATAGGGGTCAGGCTGCGTACATCCGACCCCCCCCTTACGCCGCAATGGGCGGGAGCCTTTGAGGCATTGGGGTAATGTTCGTTGTTCGTTCGTTGTTTTGCAATATGCAATATCAAGAAAATAAGGTAGAACCAGTCTTTTAAAGGCATAGGTATGACATTTTACGTCTATCTGGCATGGATAAAAACCCTAACGGAAGAGGGATAACAACCATAAGTTTTAAAATTGTATACATTAGTATGATGACATACTATTTGAATAAGAACAAAGTACTAAAAGGGTAGGAATGAGGGAATGTTTGTCATTGCTAAGAAATCTTCGTTAAAATTTTGTTTCTACTTTAACTGAGAAATTCCAGAGGCCACATGGTGCACGGCTCGAAACTTAATGCATAATGGCCCCGATCCTCTACCCTTATCCACTAATGCCAAACTTTTGTCTATGGTGGAATTCGAATCCGTGCATCACATCTTGCGCTCTCACCACTAAACCAAAACCATGGGAGCAAAAACATTTTAAAAACTAAAATAACCTTTGATATGAAATTGTTCTTTTCTTATAGAGATCAACAAATGGTGATAAAATTATCAATCTTAGTAAGAAAAGCTCCAATTTCAAATAAACCTAGAAACTAATATTGGAATTGCGACTTTCTTTTGCATTCCCTGTTTTCAACATAAAGCAAATGTTTATGATATGATCTTTAGATAGCCATGTCCAGGATAAACATACTGAATGTCATGTAATATTAATATCCCACGTCATAAATATAAGCTATGTACGTTGAACAATGTGCATGTAACAAGAAGTCCCGAGACATAGAAATCACGTGTTCTCTCAATTCTTTTCCCTTTCACTTATTTCTCAGAAAGATTTTAACACAAGCATATCATCTGTTTACCTTATACCTTTAGCAAAATTGAGGCTCAAAAGGCATCCTACTTGCTTAGGGATTTGAACAAACAAAAATATTCCAATGTAACTTAATTTATCTCAAGCAATTTCAACTCACCCTTCACCAAGGCAAGCTTTAGCACGAGTCCTGAAACTGTATTTTGAAAAACATATACGTATAACAGTGGTAACTCCTCGGACTATTACTGAGGATATTGGATATCATCTTTCAAACCAATGGAACCAGTAACCTAAAGCACGTAGTCAGGATTCAATGTACTTGCAATTTAAACCACCATCATTTTACCTCAAAAGGTGCTTCCAAAGAATATAGATATGGCCACCAAAGAACAGCGAACATTCCTAACACTGCCAAGCCCAGTTTCAAGATCTCAAGAAAAGGATTATGGCGCCTTAAGCATTTTCCAAAGAGATAGCCAAAAAATGCAGGTGCAAAATAGGCACTCATCTGCGCAAAACAAGATCTGTAACTCATACATGATAATACATAGAATGGAAGATACCAAACATCAATAGCTTCAACGAGTAACTCCCAGTAAATCTATTAGATAATCAAGCACAATAACAATTATTTTTGCATAAGTTTTTACCACATCAAATTACTCAAGTAAGATATCATAACTTCAGCATCAACTTAAAATCACGTAGCCAAATATTAATCCAGGTGACTATTATTCCCCTCATTTGATTTTATCTGATAATATTTGATTGGGCGGCGGAGTTTAAAAAAAGAAAGACTTACAAATAGCCAAATGTCACATGTACCAAGTTACCAACAATAACCTCAGAATTTTCTAGTCTTAAATATGCTATGTCATTCCTATGAGAAAGTGTCATAAAGGGAATAACAGAAATTTTAGAGCTAGACATTTTCAATTAAAAAAAGGCATCAATCTTTTTGGAATGAAATAAAAATGAAAAGAATGGCATATAAAATACATGAGGTGGGGTCTACTTTCCCCTCAATTCATTTGACACTATCGGACTTTAGGTGATTAAGCACCTATTATGACTTGCATGCTTTATCACATAGGAGTAAATCTTCAATTCTTAGTCAAAACTTATTTGATCCTTGTTTCAGCAAAATTGAGAACCCTTCAAGATTTCAAATTCATCACGTATGCTAACAAACACCTAAAAGAAAAATATTATGAACTTATAAAGCACATGAATATATTCATATCATGGTGAAGAATTGAAATAGAAGAAACATAAAAAAAGCATAGCGGATGTAGTATGAAAAATAGAACCTAAAAGCTTTGTGAATCTTTTTTGGGCTACATTTTTAATTAAGAATATATAGAAATTGATCTCATAAAACAAATTGCATTATATAGTCTTACTTACCAAATTGGCTTACCTTGTTAAAAATAGACGAACCGATTTCCTGCCGTTTTTAGTCAAAGAGAGAGAGGCAAGCACAAACTACAAAGAAAAGGAAAGGTCCTACTCGAGCCATATTGAGAGATATAAGACAAGTTTGCTTATTAATTAAGCAGCAGATGCACCTTGTTGTTCAAAGTCAACTTTCTCCCTTTTTACTACTAGTTGAGTGCTCATTGTTGTGTATGGTCAACCAAAGATCAACTGGGAAGCATTGATTAAGGCCATAGCCTAGCTCAGGAGTTGGAGGTGAAGTTGCTGGCGATGATGGCCGGAAGCAGTGGGGACGTGAGTAGCATATGGACCACGACAGCATCTTGCACTAGGAAAGCAAATACTAAGGTACTAGGGGTTGTGAAGGGCTACTCTATCGAACATAAAGGGGACTGGTGGTGGAACAGAGAGGTCCAAGTTATAGTGGAAGCCAAGAAAGCAGAATATTTGAAGTTAATGGAGAGCCAAGACCAAAAGGGGAAGAGGGCCAATACGGAATGGTATAAGAAGGCAAAAAGGAGGTGAAGTTAATGGTTACGGCAGCTCAGACTGCAGCTTTGGACGCTTGTATGAAAACTTGGCGATCAAGGCAGGAACAATAAGTTATGCTAGCCAAAGTGAGGAAGATATACTCTTGACCTAGACCAAGTGAAGTGCATCAGAGACAATGAAAGCAAATTATTGGCAGAAGAGGTGCATATTAGATGAAGACGGCAGAGAGACTTCCATAAATAAACTCTTGAACATAGAGGGGGTCAGGAGCATCGTGTTGGGTGAGGTACACGCTGTTGTCCCCAAACCCTTTCCCAACTGTTGTGGGGAAATCTACTATTATTGCACTAGTCTTCCTTCGTTTTTTAATGCACATGATTTCAGTGTCAACTTCTTTATCCACAAAAATAAGAGATTCCACAGTCAACTCATTGATGCCTGAACAAAGTAATGATCTTTTTCCTGAAGAGAAATATATTTTCTCCTCCTGATCTTGATTCAAGGGTTTTAGAACACAACCATATGTCCTATATGGGTTCAACAGGAAGTTACCTCGGAAATTTTCTCATGTATGTAGCAGAATATACATGGGATAGCTCATAGCAAACCCTAAAGGCCCAATTTTTATCCCTTCGTCCAACATGTGTACTACACTCTCGCAGACATGTCTAGTAGAACCTTGGATCTTTGCACCTTTTTTCCCTTTCTGTAAGCTGCTTTGGGCATTGACTACTTCTTTATGTAGGCATGAAGTCCACTTACTCTCTATTGAGAAATTCTTTCCTTTTTATCTCTCCAGAATGAATCTATTTCCTCTCTTTAGAAATTACATCTTTCTCATCGCTTGAATTTGGCTTCAATTTTCAGAGGACATTAGGATACAAATTAGCATAGACATTCAGTCACCAATCAGAAATCAAGCTAACTGATTGCCACGAGATACTAGGTTTGTGACATTAATATTATTATATATGTCAGTCTTTCACCCCGCGATGCAACTTTGGCTTTGGAGTATGATGGATAAAGCAAAATAGCTCTTTAAACTGTCTGCGCTTCTTTTATTTGTGAAGTAGCAG
>JAOTQJ010000049.1:22033637-22053632 GCA_025642045.1 Solanum sejunctum | reverse complement strand
CCTGAATTAAGCCATAAAAGAACTTATCAGCATCAAGTCCTTTAGGTTACAGGAAAGATATTATATACGATAACCAATAAGCAATGCAGAAAGTTAAAGGCAACAAACATAAAACCAGGGTACGTATAAATTTCATTTAAATTGATGGAGAGACCCTTCATTGACTACATGTTGAAAGTACTACCATGATCATGACATGAAATGGGATGTTACCTGTGATAAGATAGATGCAGCAAAATTGTCCCATGTATCTTCAACAAAAATGGAGAAAAAGCAAACCTGCATCCAATTAAATTTTGAGCTTTGATTAGACTTTGGGAAAGGCAACTAAGCTGAAAGGCATCTTTATTATATGGGGTGGAGTGTTGGCCAATTAAGAATTCACATGTTCAGAAGATGCCGGTTGCGGAGATGAGGATGTTGAGATGGATGTGTGGACATACTAGGAGTGACAGGATTAGGAATGAGGTTATCCGGGAGAGGCTAGAGGTGGCCCCTGTGGCTAACAAGATGGGGGAAGCGAGACTGCGTTGGTTTGGACATGTGCAGAGAAGAAGTATTGAGGCTCCGGTTAGGAGGTGCGAAAGGTTGAATTTAGGGGATACGCGGAGGGGTAGAGGTAGACCGAAGAAACATTGGGGGGAGGTGATCAAACATGATATGGCGAAACTTCATCTCACCAAGGACATGACCTTAGATAGAAAAGAGTGGAGGTTGCGTATTAGAGTACAGGGTTAATAGGTTAGTAGAGGTAGGTTGTTAATTGACTATGTTATAGTAGGTTAGTAGTAGTGATGTATTCACATCATATGTTGTTATTATTAGTTTGTTGTTATTATTAGTCTTATATTTGTTGGCTCTTAGAGTATTTACATTGCCTGTACATCTTGTCGTGTCTTTTTCCATCTTCCTCATTAGTCCCCTTTTTCTGTTCCCCTTCCTTTCTCATATCTAGTTTATTCTAATTATGGGCTTTTGAGACGAGGGTTCTCAAGAAACAGCCTCTCCACCTCTACAAGGTAGTGGTACGGTCTACGTACATTCTACCCTCCCCAGACCCCACTTGTGGGATTCCACTGGGTATGATGTTGTTGTTGTTGGTGTTGTTGATTAGACCTTGGGAAAGACATATCAAATGAGAATATTTAACCTAACACTTCCTGCACCTCCTAGGGTAGACCAAAACGTCAATCCATTGATTTCTCTTCTCCTTATTCACTAAAATACTTCCTCTGTTTCAAAACGAATGACCTAATTTCCTTTTCAGTCTATTTAAAAAAGAATGACTCCTTTCTCTTTTAGCATCACTTTGATTTCAACTTTCCACTTGGCATGTTTAAAAGCCATGAGATTAAAGGACATTACATTTAACATAATTTTAATCTAGGACCACAAGATTGAAAAGCCTTCTTTATTTTCTTAAACTCCATTTCAAGTCAAACCAGGCCATTCTTTTTGAAACGGAGGAGTAATAATTTAGCACTTCCCTAAAAAAACAAGCATCAAAAAAAGACAATAAAAAGGAAATGGAGGAGGATTTTGCACACTAGAAGAAAGCTCGACAAGCTTTCTTCTAGTAATGCATAATAGCTCTGGTGGCTCCATTTATTTAATCAGATAGAGCTCTGGAGGCTCCATAATACCACGTAACTAATTGGTTATAGCTTTCATTACTCATAACCAAGCAATTAGCACAATCTACAAATAAAAAACAATCAGAAAATTTCAAGATTCAATTGCAGAAGTTAGCATTTCAAGGTTGATGGTACTCAGGGTTCAGAATTAGAATGTCAAAAACTGAAGAATCACAACATGGAGATTCTCTAACAAGAAACAATTGATCATTGCAATATTACAATATATGTAAGATTTTGCAGAGTTGATTGCCTATGTGATGTCTAGAGAATCTTAAAATGCACATCCATAATATGAAATAGACAGGACAGACAGCCAAATTACATTAGAGTGAGTTATCATGAAGAACAAGACACTGAAAGTACCTGCAGCAATTCCTGACAGGAATCCATAGTAAGAAATCCTACACTAAAGAATCTTTCCGCTAACAGGACTTGAAACACAGGCAGAGCTACTTCGCACAACTCCAAAGCAATTGACTTTACTTCATCACTAACACAGCCACCACTTAATATGGTATTGATAGAACCAATATGTAGCCTAGATTCACCAAGAACCGAATCTTGCCCCTGAAATAGAAGCAGAAGAGCAAAGCCCCAGAAAAATCGAAATTCTTCTGAACCCAACTCAACCATGCTATAACCAGAAATTAGGTCTGTCATAGACTGGTTTTCAGTTTCTGAGGATCCTTTTATGCAAGTGTTCAAAGGAACTGCATCTAACGCCACCGCTTGCACGATCAGTGGCCAAGCTTCTTCCAGACATGCTAGCAACTTAGTTGAAACTAGCTTAGACTGAATCCCATCAAGAAATGGTTTCCACTGCAGGTAGAGATTGGAACATGGGAAAGAAATTGCATGAATTAGGATAGAGAGACAGAGAGCAACTACTTTAAGGACTGTTTGGACATGCGACATGAAATCATGATTTGAAATCAAATTGATTTGTAGTTGAAGTTTTTGTTTTGGACATCCAATTTGGTTTAAGTTGTATTTTTCTCAAAAACATGAAAATCCCAAAAGATGTGGAAACTATCAAATTTCTCAATTCTTATACAATTTTATCGAATGAGCAAACCATCGTGCATAAATAAGATATCGGAATATTCACATTGATAATTGTATATCTCAATGTTCCTTTTAGAAATAAATGTTTACGGTTGGGAATTTCCAAACACATAATTTAATAAAAATTCACTAATCAACAACAGTAGTAACTAGTTATTCTTTAATATAATCATTTCATATGATCCGACAATCTCTTTACACCGAGCATGAGCCTTGCTTTGCGAAATTTAAAATGAAGGGTCTTATTTTACAAAATATAAACTTATGGTCAAGTTTTATACTTCAAACAAAATTGAAATCATGATTTGGAAACCCAAATCGCATGTCCAAACGCAAACTTAGAGTCCTCCTTTAAGAGTGAAAGAAGGATAAGTAATAAAAGACAAACATAAATCGAACTATGAGCTCACATTTTCTTTAGGAAATGACCGAGTCCTAATATAGCTGTAGTCCTTCAGAAGACAAAGCCAGTAAATTCCAAGAATTTTAGAACTATCAGAGAAAAGAGGCAGTAAAGCTAAATATTCATCGGTAATATCCTTTTGTTGATTTTTCAAGAATGCAAAGGTGTAGCATTTCAGCGAGGCATGTGCTGTAAGGAGTCTCACTTTGATCTGGAAAGATACATTGCTAAATAGGTTAGAGATAAGAGAAAACAGTCATTAGGAAATTTGGCTATCCCAAAGAAATTTTAAATATTTTGGACGTGAGGGAACCAACCTTGCACGAAACCCATTCTGCAAAGGATGGATAGTAAAGGTCATTGAATTCATTTAGAGGACGTGAAATCAATGAAAATATCCGTTTTACAGCATGTTGATCCCGACTAACAATTTTACATGTCAATATCTGCAATATTCACACATGATTCCGTTTAAACTTGCATCAATTAAATTACACTACTAGATAGATGCATGCATCTCAGTATTCAAAAACCTTTGTGGCGAGCTGCAAGCCTGCTTCCAGTAGGACAGGGCCGGAGGACGAGTCCAATGAAGTTCGAACTGCAGAAACCAACTGGGCCTGAATGGTAGTGACATAACCAGCTTAGTTGAGCTAATATCAGTAAGGATTTTGCATCAATTTGAATTGTGCCTTTACACTTGGTTGTTTAAGATAATTAGGAAGATCCTAGTTGCTAAGCAGGATAAACTGAAAGAATGATCCAAGGACTTACCTGATACTGTTCCAGAAGAAGGTAGCCAGGAAGCTCAGGGTCCAATGTTCCAAACTGACATTTATAGTAATAGCATGAAGTTGATATGTGACAACAAATTGCAATACACAATTCTTTGAATCCAGTGTTTCGCGAAAGAACCATAAATATAAAAGTATGTTACTTTTTCCAGCCAGAAAAATCAGGTGAACACTTACTAGCTTCGTCAACTCCAATGATCAATTCATAGATGTTCCTATAAATCACAGTGACTCCACAGAATCAAGTCTATTTGTGACAACTAGGAGCATACAATATGTGAGCTCCAACATGAAGACAAGTTAAGAACCTTAATGTCACACCATTTAAAATATCTTAGGAAGACCAAAATCCAAGAAATTAAATTCTGAGTCTGCTGTTACTTGGGATCCACGAGCCCAATCTACGGCCCGTAGATCCATCTGGAAGACAGAGAGGGATCTCGTAGAACCCCAAGTCAAATGGACGATGCCCATCTACGAAGGGTCCTACAGCTCGTAAGAACTTCTACGATCCATAGAAGGGTCCGTGTACCTTCAAGCTCAGAAATTTTTCTAAGTCTTGGACCAAATCACGAGAGGGATCTACAAACCGTAATTCTATATATAACCCGTCAACGCGATTTCATATAGGCCTAACAATCAGTCTCTGGATCTCAAACCCCATCGTCACGACAAAGCCCTTTAGGACCCGTCATTGGGTCTATGATTTTGTAGAGGGGATTTTGTAGACCCAGGCCGGACTTCCCAATAGACCTGTAGACTGATTTACGACCTGTACACGGGGTTTCATAAGTCAGTCTCCCATTTTCGTAAAGGTCATTTCTATCTTTTCCAGATATCTCATAAAAGTAATTAAATCCTAACATGCTTGAGGAAATAATCACAAAATACGTTTCCAAAATCTCTTCTTTCTCCACGTTCTTCACACTGTGTTTTGAAACTAGCAATTTAAGTATTGCCCTCTAGCAGGCATCTGATTTCTATAAACTTAGGTGCTGTCCTGAAATTCATCTTTTTCTTTTTGCGCATAACTGATGATTGTTCAAGCAACAGAAAGTAGGTTACTATTATTTGTTTAGTAATGGCTTATTAAATCTGAAATATAGAGATAGAAGGCATCAAATTGCTGTAATTTATATATATTGACTTACTAATGCTAAAAACTTGAATGCCAAACTTACAGGCTACTGACTAATAGATAATGCTAGACCCTTTGAAATGGCCACAAGTGAAAAGTCTAACTGAATAATTGAATGAGCATTTAATTAGTACCTTGTCAATAATAGTACTCAGCAGGGTCACGCCAACTGGCCGCATGTTCTCAAACTGAATTGTGCTGATCTGTAAGAGGTGTAATGAGACACAACCAATTTATCTAAAGCTGATTTTAGTAGGATAAGTGCAACAAGGTTGGTTTCAAGTTTAGCACCTGATAAGCAAGTGAAACTAGTTCTTGCAAATGAAGCACCAGCCAGTCTCCAGAAGTTGATCCACTGGCAGGCTGCTGTCTTGCCAATGCTATGTCAAAATGCACTGGATTCTTTCCAACTGCTGCAGGAAGATGACTCAAACACCTAAAATGCAGAGAAGATTATTCAGAAGGAAACATTATTATGTCAGGAAGAACAAACAAAATAGGTTTCCTAACAAGACTAACGTAATTTGGAGAAAACATGTGCACTAATATATAGGAAAAGATTCTCTCTCAGAAAGATAACAAAGTGAAAGCCAGATAGAAGAATGAGTACATGGACTAGGAGAGGATTCTATTTTAACTGTAATTCACGGCGCAGATAAGCTTGCAGATCTGGAGAACATTGTATGCTACTGCATCACCAATCCAAGATCATGACACACTCATTAGGTTAATGAGCAGAAGCAGTTCTGAAAGGCTAATTCGATGAAAGATTTATTTGGTTAACTGACCTAGTTAACTACACTTATTCTCATTGCCTTTAGCCTCATTTTGGTTGCAGCAAAAGGAACTGGTGTAACAAGAGTTACAAGTGCAAACATGCCGCGTTTTTATTGTCACATTCATAAAAGAAGATGGCATACAATATAAGTAACCTCTTTAGGGCTATTATTGCAGATTGCAATTCTTGCTAGAAACCACCAAGACAAAGACAAAGACTTCTGGAGAGATACCAACCAATGTGCAGATCTGAATTAAGGTCACGGAAATGAACAAGAGCTGCTAGTTTGGGAAGATGCATTGAAGGATATGGGGTTTTTGCTCCTTGCAGATTTAAGCAACGTAACTTTTGAAAGATTTGAGTTTAGTTCTTTCCAGTGTGCTAAAAAAAGATAACGTGCGCTGCATTTCCAGAAGAACAGTATAGCTATATATCCAGACAGACAGAGAAGACAAAGGGTAAGGTAATAACAAGATACAGCAGGATGACATTAGAATTTGTGTAATCTTAAACAACGCAACAGTAACCTTTCTTTTAAAAAACACATTTCAAGTGGGCAATGAATGTAAAGAACTTCTATACAATCTAACTAGCAACCTATAGTGGTAATGCTGGACACCACAATTGCAGAAGATAGATGCCTTCCATATTCCATTTTCCTGCTTCTTTGGCATTAATGAATTACAGTCTCTGTTCTTGACACTTCATTATCCTTTCAAGATTGTATTATATTTTTCGTAACAACTCCGTTGTCCGATTATGCGAAGTTTAAATGGTGGATTGCAGGGAACAAGGAATATTGAGATGATGTCAGAAGAAAATGCTTACAAATGGCATACGGAGTTAGCTGCAGTGCGAGAAAAATAAGAGGGGAGCATAAAACCAAAATTGCTCAAAGAGAGGAATAAGCTTAACATCAGTCACTGAGGAAGCAACACTCACTCTGCAGCAAATACTCTTGTTCGATATCTGAGGTGCTTGTCCCTAGGAGGGTAGACGGTGGAATGATTGCTTCCATAACCTTGAAGGTTTCGGTTTTGGGAGCTCGATACCATGTTCTCATCATCTCCAGTATTCAGACTAGTGTTACCATCCAGACCACTTGAAGAATCATTATGTGAACTGTCACTTGTGCTGATCACACTTGAGGATGACGAAAGAATCTAGGCACAATAAACAATTTCAGTGAAGCATTGATCACCAGCATAAAACATTAGAAAAAACAAGAAAGGAAGCTTAACAAGTCATGCGACAGAAAACAAAAATGCTAGACAGGCAAGGTATAGACTGAAGAGAGCATAAATGCTCTGTGAATTACAAGCAGTCATATGATAATTGATCGAACTTGCAACGTAGTCCATTAATAAGATCACAAATATTTAAAAGAGGAGTTTCGAAGAATCAATTTACCCTGTTCAATCTAGCTTAATTTTAAAGAAGTAATATCGTTTCATCTGATGACAGCACTCTTTAACTTTATAGAATAGCTTAACTAGTTCTGGAAGATGCCGGCCATACTACAAGAATCAGTGGGCAATACAGACAAAAAAAAATTACCATGTTCCGGCAAATTGATAGCCATTGTGATGGCCGTGATGGACATGATGCATAAAGCAATCTCATAACTGTAGTTCGTGCCAAGCTTCCAATTCTGCAAAAGTTGAAAGAATTCTAAATAAGGCGCAAGATTATTAGTTTAGTACACAAAAATTTGAGAGCACCATCTTACAGGTGAAGGGCAAAAGTTAGAAGACAATTAAGCAAGAAGGTATAGCAAACAGAAAACAAGTGCAGATCGTTCCAGGTAGATTATTATCAAGAACTTGGAACAGGCAAAGTTAGCAACTTAAAAAAAAAAACAGCAAGCACTTTCATGAGGTAAAGACAGAAGATGCATGGTTATAAAAACTAGTCTCATTCAAATAGCTACTCCCTTAATCCCAGTTTATGATACTATCAATATTTTGGGAGTCAACTTATTTCTTTTGACTACAATTTTCTCAAAAATTACACTAGTTAAATTAAAAAATTTGGAAGCTGGTTATGTTGTCCTTGCATCTGAATCTATAATTCATATCCTAAAAAAGAAAGCAAGGCCAGATGCAAGACCTAAAATAAATAAGACAACCCAAACAAACGTAGAGAGAGGAAGCAATCGCCAAATTAGAATATAATCAAGGGAGATGAGGTGTAGGACCAGCTTGGGTAGGCATAATCAACTTACTCAGCATCGGTTTCCTCATCCAGCATACGGAACAATGTATCTTCTATATGTTCATTCATGATGGAGCCCTACATATAATCAAGCAAATGTATTGAGATATAGCGCAAAGCAGACAAATTGAACTTGGAAACTGTAGGAGTAAATTGACAACAGATCATCTGCAATTTCTATATTTACCGTTCTTCATAAAATCCTCTTGAGTACACATTACATCTCTCATTTGAAGAGTTCATTCTTAGCAGTATGATTTTCACGTGTTGTGTTTTCCATGCGGAAAGAATAATGAGAGCAGTTTTCTCGCAAGTTGAATGTGGAATAATGAAAGAAGTCATCAAAAGTACTCAACAAAGCCTCCCCTAACAGGCACAGCAGGATTCCAACCAAGATACAAAAGGCCGGAAGCATATTTCCTCAACTTGAGAAACTCGACTCCACTCTCCTTCAAAAGCTCTCTTGTTTCTCTCCTCAGGAGTTAAGTTGATTATATGTTGACTCAATCAGTTGAAATCTCTTGTTATAACCATAGCATTTCACGATTTATTGGTAAATCTATTTTGATTCTCTATTAACCAATAATGTGGAACTATTAACATGGTTAAAACAAACTGTTTGAAGTCTAGACGCAGCATGGTAAAGCCATATGCCGAGGAGAAAATAAAGTGTATCTCCAAAAGGGGGAAAGTTTGAAGAAGAAGATTAATCTTGTTATATGCAAATGTTTTAATTCCTTTCACCTATCCTCTGGATTTCGACATTTCATCAATAAATACTCGCAGTCTCTTGGGGTTTTAGTTTCACGTGGGATATATACTGTGGAGAGGGATCTAAACCGCATTTGATGTTGATGTTTTTCTCTAGAAGGACTTTCAAGTATACCGACTGCTTAATGAAGAAGTACAATTTTATTGCTTATAACAACATTTTCCTGTTTAAAATAGATTTTGACAGAAAAGTTGTGCTACTAGAGTTTAAACAATTAATTTGATTCTTGAATATTAGCCTGTCTTGATTAGTATATAGCAAGCTATTCAGTAAGCAATAAAGCGGTTTAAAGCATAAAAGCTGTTCTGGTTCTATCCATGACCCTGACAACTTGCAAACCTAGTCTTAAGGCAACAAATATCTACAGAACAGGATGACACATAGAGGTCACAGTCAAATTACTTACTGGATCCTTTTCAATGAGATGTCTCAGAGTGGATAGAGCTAAACGTCGCAGTGTTGGCTGTTGAATATGAAATTCAGACATTTCAGTATTCAAAAGATTTATTCAAAAAGGAGCCAATCCCAGAACCACCCACAACACCTTTTTCATGGGAGAGAAAGCATTACCTGTCTTGATGATAGAGTTGGGAGCAGTGTTTGCACATTGTAATGCACAGTAACAGCTTGTGGTGCAAAAATAACTAGCTGCTGAGTGAACCGGACATTCCTTCAAATTAATAAGAAAAATAATAAAATCCAAACACTCAAGAAGATCCATATGAATATTACAAAGCTAGATTAAGCAGGTGTAGTCAAATGAACTATCATGTGGCCCTGAGACCTAAAAAACACTGGCCTCAAAACCATTGCTTCTCATTTGGTTTATAGATCCAAAAAGGGGGGAAAATATATGAATAACAAGTGGCCATACTCATAAAGTGTTGAAGTCTCTTGCCGAGAGCTGACCTCTGCAATGACAGACTGAAAGAAAACACATGATTAGAATAAAACTGGAAAAGTAAAATTAGAAATCTAGTGAAAAAAAAAAAAAAGATTTAGTGCTACTGAAGTAAAAAAGCCACTTCAAAATATTGAAAGACATATATGCTAACAAACCCAATATGGAGTAGAAGATTTATTCTTTGCATGTGCTATCCAAGGAAAATATTTTATACCTATTAGATAAATTGTTATGGATATCATGATAGTGATAGTGATCAGTGACATGAAAACATGGTTCCTACCTTGTAATGAAAAACAAATTAAAGACCTCTATGTATGTTTAAAAAGAATGCATAGTAATAGGTCATGGTGGAATGAGTTCACTGTGGAATGTATTTGGTATAATCAGTTATACTCAATGTTGTCTCTATAATTGATGTTTTAGACTCAATTTAGCCAGAGAGCAGTAAGAATTAGGGCCACTCTCAGGGTTGGCCTGGTGATAATAGACTTGAGCTTTGAGGTTTGCTCCCTCTCAAGGTTTCAAGATCGAAACCCACTGGGTGCAAACAATTTCTGAGGGCCATCGGACTGGGTAAAACCTGAATTAACCGTGGGATACTTGCGAGAACTCCTTGCCAAGAGCCTGTGCACCCCCGGGATTAGTCGGGGCTCTAAGAGACTCGGACACCCGGTGCAAATCATGCACTCTTTTTGTGATATGATACAAAGTTACCAACTTAAGAAAAATACAAAAACTGAGTACATATAGAGAAACTTCAAAAACATGATGAGCTTAACGAATGTCTTGAGACTTATGACGCAATTGTAACCATGAGGTGATCCTTCCGTTTATCAATACAATATATTTAGCTGCACATATGAGACCATAAAAAACTGGTATAAAAATGACATAAATTTCTCAATTATAAATGACCTCAGAAAGTTCGCTTAGCACAAACCTAGCTTTCTAGCATATGCATGTTGAGTTTCAGGAAGTTCTTGCACTTCTGTTTCTTTAGTTGCTGACATCTTTTATATAGATCATAATATAGATTTAAGCTAATAATTGAATTGACTAACCTTGCAGCGCGAGAAAAAAATGCTATCAGGGGAAAGTTCAGGACCAAGGACAGCAACAATAGCATTTATAAGGCGGCCAACTGCCTGCTGCAGGTTAGTCGAACCAATCTCATTTGACAACAGAATATCCATGGCAAGGCTAAGTGTCGCCTGAAAGTAAATGAAGATCAGAAACTTAAGGCTTAAACAAAAAGTTGAATTAGAATTTAGATTCTAGAGGTGCCAAATAACAAATCTATTCTTTCTTGCTCATCACATCAGAGGGTAACCTCTTGCCACAATATGAACAACACAAATCAAAATGGCTAAAAAGTTTGGAGATTATAATATATCAGGCAGAGAGGTTTTAAAGGCCTAACAGTTGTGGAATCAAGAATTCATCCTGATCGGGCTTCAATAGGAGGAGCAACGGCAAAGGATGATCGCCTGCTCAGAAATCTCAAGATGACATAAAAATGCTCTGCATAACATAGCAATAAATAGTAGAATAAAACAATAGATGCTTCTCTCTGAACGAAGGTAGCCAAGTAGATCTTAATGGATCTATTAACAGAACATGTTTGTCTATATCCAATGGTCCCTTCTTCGAAACTGTGAACCTCAACTTCTTCCACTAGATCCAACATGATAATTAAGTTCTTGATAAGTAACTTTCTCAAGTCAAGGCCACAAGCAGCTGGCTGAAAGTATTGAGAATCTCTAGCGTTTATCACTTTATTCAAGAGATACTTCTGAGATCCGATAAATCAGATGATGGATAACTGATATTACCCATGATAGTCAAAGAATGGGGATAACTGATACTCACAGAGATACCGATGCATCATATTCAGAAAATATGGATACCTGAACATGAGAAACATAGGATAATCCAGCTGCCTCCACAGTCAACAGTAGACCATGCAAAGACCAAATTCTTAAGCCAGTGTTTGAACTTTTAGCCAGAGAAGAAAGTGAATTAACAGTAGCAGGAACCAAACTTGACAATGCAATTCCCCCTGCACTGTAAAAAGGATAAATAGAATGAGGACTTCAATAACTAACAAGAAACTATTCAAACACTATACTAAGACACTCTTAAGTGCAGGAAGATAATTTTAGTTTCAAGAATGCATTATAATCAGACAATCAATCATTGCCGTTACACCTTTATTCACCTCATTGCACATCAATTTGATATGCTGCTCATGGACAATCAGAATTATGGTGCATTTATAGTTGAAACATTCGCCATAAGTACAAACATCAAAGATCTATTCTTTGGAGGAAAGGGGATCAAGATAGTAAACAGTAGTTGTGGAAGAAATGTTCATGGAAGAAAGGCAAATACTAATTTGCATCACCCAAGCTTACCTGCGATGAATGCAACCAAGAGACAGAGCAACCGAACCAGCATAGTTTGAATCTACAGCAGAATTTATATCACCAAGGAGAACTCTTGTCTGCAGTGATACACAACAGTTAAAATGACAAAAAAAGAAGAGCACTCACGGGATAATTGAAGTTTTTAGGAATTGAGGTTCTTCGGGATTCAATAACACTAGTTGCATGACGCTAGTAGATGCAAATCAGAAAGCTGTCCTAGAACCAGGAGGTTATGAAAAATACAAATGGAACCAACCAATCTGGCAGTAAACACATCATTTCCTAGACGAGCTAATAAACCAAGTCCTTCGGATGATGCTCTGCGTTGAGAAGCACAAATGTCACCCTCAGCCAAAATGCTCTGTCAAGGTAAACATCTAAAGCTAAGAAACACTGAAAAGGGTAAAGAAAGGCAATAGCACCAAAGCATTAAAAATAGTGAAGAACCTGAAAGATAGACTGTGCCAAACCAAGTACTTCCAATTGTAAGGGTTCAGGACGTAAAGCAAGCAAGGCCTGTCAGGACGGCAAGCACAAGAGAAGCAGATGTAAGTAAAGAAAAACTCCACATAAGCCACAGAAAGTCTAAATATTTAAATCACCTTCAGGCCAGATAGCAGGCCCACACATATGTTTGTGACACTGATAGCATGCCAAGCTTGTTTCTTTCCAGATTTCAGACACTGCTCAACCATTTCTAGGAGTGAGAGCATTCCCCCAACATCCTGAGAGGAACAATGACATACTAAGTTGCAAGCTATCAATGCCTCTATATTTACTTGGCCAATGTATCAACCATATTCACTTACCTCAGAAGCAAATATATTGCCAAAACAGAGGAGCTTCTGATTTACCAACATTTTGCTTATAGTTTCCGGCTTCATGATCAGTAGCATGCATTAGCAATGGATATCAAACAAGGAAAAATAACTGGAAAACTCTTCACGGCTTCTGAAATTGTATGGCGTCAAGCAAATCATATTCTTCCTAAAACGCCAACCTCATCATGAAAATTCTTTACCTTAGGAAAGCTCGGAAGCTCATTAGCCCATAGACATGGTACCAGACCATCATTTCCACCTTGAAATGAGCGAAGTTCATCCTCAAACAAATCCCTGGTTGAACAATCCACAAGATGAATGAATAATTTGTACATTGTGTTATAACAACCTAGTCAGAAGGAGACAACATTTGGTATGATGTGGAAATCATTGACAATACCATGATTGAGTAAACAAAGTCATTCCCCCAGAAATAATAGATGATCCAAAGAAAGAAAGGAACAAGTTCCATGATTTTAGTATTAAGTACCTGCCAGGGTTCCAAGGACCCAGCCAAGCATCTCTTTTGTCTAACAGCATCCTCAAGCATGAACTTTCCTCACATATGGAAGCTTCCCTGTCCCAAAAAGAAAGAATAATGAAGTAGCTCTTCCAACAAATGAAAAGAAAAGAGGAACATACATGCCCTTGTAGAAACGAAAAGGAATGACCCTGCCAGGGAAATGCATAGCTATGTCACAGCTAATGAGCTGGATCAAATATTCACCTATAAGGGGTTGCACATATCTGAATAAGACGGGCATGGTCTCTTCGATATACAGTTGGATCTGAAATCGACTGATAGGCTATTAGTGTCTTGATGATAAATATGTCTGATGCCTGTTTAAAAGTCATTTGGTCTTTGGCTGCCAACAGCAGTATATATGATAAAGCCCTGTGTTAGCAAATTCCACAGATGTAAGTGACAGCTGCATAAGACTTATCATGCAGAAAACATAAATAAGAAGGTTCTTCTTTCAGATGTATCTTTACCTACTAAGGTATAGCAAAACTGGTTCAAGTAAGATCCCCTTGTTCACAGCACCATACGAGACGAAACTCTTTATGAATGCTGTCAATGCATCCACTGCAGCTGACCATACACTACAAATAAAACAGAAAGATCTTCACAGAGTCATAAGCAGTCGCAGACTTAATAAAACTACAAGAAAGTTTTATGAAATAAAATTGTACACAGCAACACAAAGTGACATCTGCTTGAACTACACAATGCGGCAATGAAGAGCAAAAGGAGACTAAGTATGGAAATTATATTAAAATGTATATCCAGCAGAGTGTCATATATTATCTGTTTCCTAACAAATATATTTCAACAATATAAATGCAACTACTACACCTCAACCCAAAATCACGTGGGTAGAATTTAAGAATCATCGATGTCCATTTCAGTTCATTTATGTCTGTTTCATTCACTGCTCAATTGCCTTTAAGAACAAATTAGAGATTCTCTCAAAGTAGGGATTCTTTGAATTTCACAACCATGCCTACAATGCAACACAACCTTCAGCAAAAATTGAAGACTCGTGAATAATGCTAGAGTGTCAATAAATCCAAACCTAAGAAAGATAGTTGGTAACAGCTCTATGGATACTTAGCTACACTGTTCTTCTATTTGCTAAGTTTAAATGAATTCCAAGTAACAAGAAGTTGTTGGTTGAAGAGAAATTTCAAGGGCCAATGACACACAATTCAAAACTCAGGGATGGTAGGCTCAATCTGCTCCTCTATCCTTTTCCACTTAAATACAAACCTTTTGTTTGTGGTAAGGTTCGTACCTGTGGCATGTGCCTAACCCACATGTCAAGCATTGTGCTGTAACCACAAGACTAAAGGAGTTATCCGTTGAAACAAATGAAGGGCAGGGGAGTATCATGGAGAAAGATATTCACAATAGTTCATCAGAGTAAAATGGCAAATTATCCATCGAATAAGAAGATATAGCATAAAAGGGGCTGGATTTGTTTGGATATGTTTACATATAATCTAAGTTGATGTCACAACCATGTCGACACGACATCGGTGAGGTTGTAAGATCTGCACCGGATATGCAATTGATTAAGAGTACTGTTGACCAAGATCAATTGAGAAATTTGAGACAGATACAATGAGTTGTGAAATCAAAACAAAAACTAGGGTGAGATTATAATTGAGGCATATGCTTTTAGCGTTAAAAGATATTTGTTTGAAAGTGTGCTACCAAAAGGTGTTTAAAGATATTAACAGGTCAACATCACTGCTAAATGTGCAATGAACTCAAAAAGTCTATCATGGCCTCCATTATCATTCGCAAAGAGATGTTACACACACACACACCAAAAAGAAAAAGAGAGAGAGATGCATTTGCACTTCCAAATTCAAACTTACTCTAAAAAATTTGTGCATTCCTTTCTTTTAAATAGTCTACCATAATCTACCATAACTTAGGTATATCTTTATAACTCTATTTTTAAACATTTAAATTTTGTTTAGCTGAATCCCAGAACCTGTATCCGTATATGGATCCATTCCCCGAGTTTTAGAATATATATCATGAAGGATCCCACTTTTAGATCCCCACCCGTATCGGACACCCACACCTGGGGTCTGAGCAACTAAGTACATAATATATATATTTATCTTCTTCTTCCATATCAACACTGACACTATTGACTAATAGACCAGCAAATCAGAACGAAAAGTATGGCCTTCAGGCTTTCATCAAGCTGGCTCCGATACAATGTTCACCCACAAATCTAGTTTCAAATCTGAAGTCATTAATGCTTGCATTTAGGTTAGGCTGTCTACAAGGATGCAGCTCTTTCTGAACCCTGCTAATGAGAGATACTTTGTGCATCAGGCTGCCCTTTGTGATCTCAACCATTCACTGCATTACGTGCAAGCAAGGCAACAAGGATCAAGGACATCTATTCCTCCATTCACTCTCTTACAAGGAAGATTCATTTTTTGGTATCTCCTATAAAACAAATCTGACCTCTTCAGTCTTGAAGTTCATTTTTTTTATCATTATTTTCTGGCTATTGGCACACTTGACAGCAACAGGCCTGGAAGACATATGCAGCATTTAGAGATGTTGCTGTATCTCAACAAAGCATGACTACAAATCATTCATAGTTACTGTATCCATCCATCTAATGTGAGTCAGAGTTTGATACTGGCTGATCCAACATGAAGGCTCTAGGCTGACTAAAATGATATTAAACAGTAGATATGCACACAAGGTTAACGCGTCATTACCCAGATGTAATTTTTCCTAAAATAATAATAAATATTTCTATAAATCTTTTTTTTTTGGAAACTTTTAAAGTTCAACATGTCTTTTTCTTTATTTTTTAGGAAAAAACTACAGTTGGCAGGGTAGGTGTGTTGAATTAAAATAAATTCACATACCTAACATGCCATGTATAACTTCTCTTCAAATTGTAATAAATCATTTTCTGTAAGTTTTACACATCTAACCTTATGTTAGATTGGAGATCTTTTGTTTCACTGATATGGCGTTCTGGATTTCCTTGGAATGCAGAAGCCCATAAAGACAGAATATCGAAAACCTGATCCTCGAGTTCCTGCATCGAATGAAATAGCACCATGAGAAACAAAAGAGCAGAAATTGTACCTCCAAAACCAATTACTGTACCTCTTTTGGCATGCACGCAAGCAGTGAGGCCAAGAGCATCCACCCAGCCTCCTTTTCAACAGCTGCTGCCATTGGATTCCGACTTGATTCCATTATCATTTTCTTAGACAATTCAAGTACTAATATGGGCAACCTGGAAAAGGTCCCAAGGAAAAAGTAAGATAAGATGAAAAAAGTATGAAAGGACATGAATAGATGATGCTTCTAACAAAACTATAGAAGATGCATTTAACGGGAAAAATAAAGAAGCTGAGATAATAATCCTAGCAGAAGAGATGATGATAAATGAAGGGGAAAACCTATAATCCTGTCAAATCCATTTTAAGATACTAGTTACCATAGTGTTGATTCTGATGTACAATACCAGAATTTTGTTTTGTCATTTTCTTTTCTCTATGATCCCAATTATATAATAATAGAAACTATAAGAATCCCAACACAGCACATAATATGTATCACTACATTAGAGTACAGAAACAGGTTACTAATAGAGTGGATTTGGGGGAGAAAAATACAGCAGAGAGAAGTTCGAGGAAACATACAGCTTAGTAACATTGTAATGCAAGACAACCAAGACAATGAGACAACTGTTACCCATTGTTCTTCAAATCAATATGCATGCCTATCAGTCGGGTACAGATACAAATTGAAAACGAGACCTCACTGTTGCTTAATCTACAGCCAAAATGTACGCTTAACAAGATCTGCTACATATTTTTTTATATATTAAAAAAAAATCTAATCTGCTAAGTATTGTTTTGTTTTATCAAGTAAACGCATTTCATTCATAAACATGGCCAAAAATCTGGTCGTATACAAGGGGCAACCCAAAAGGTGAAGAATCTACCAAAAGAAATGATTGTCTACAAACTCCACCTGATCTTCTATATAATTGGGAACTCTACAGGTGCACTAAAGATAATAAGGGGCCAAACGCTACTCCTGGAGCAAACCTCAGAGTCCAACCTTAAAAGCTCTGGTAAATATTGTTTTCAGTCAAATTTCCAGCAATACAAAGATTCAAAAGTATGCTCTTCAATAGGTGCTAAATACTGTTTCCTGTCAAATAAATTTCTCACTAATGTCAAAGTGTTCTAGAACTGTCCCAAAATATTCCACTAATTAAAGATCCTGAACTTCAAAGTATCCAATATAAGGCCAGACAACTTGTTCATTCGTGGATGACTAATCTATGAAAAGTGATGAGACTTCTATTGCTAGCCTACTCCTATTTCAGATGTACATAAACCAAACAGCAATTCAAAGAGCTATGGAAAAGAATCTGAAGTTGACACTTTAATTAGAACAACTGTCTGCACAAAAGAATCAGTTAGCAGGTGAGAAATGCTTAACTTCTCTCAGCTAAGTGCATTGGAGCATCCTAGGAGTTAGGACTAAACAAACTTTCCCAAGGCATTTGTAAATGGGAAGCTCGTATATAAGGACGAGACTAAGATAGATATGCTAATAAGTACGGAAACAAAGGCAAAACATGCAGAGATTCCACAAACTGAAGAATATAAATAACTAAAACTACAATAGTCAGAACTCGCATGGAACTGTAAAACGCTAGAGTTTAACCATAAATGGAGGAAGTCGTTTGTAATACGAGCTAACTGGTTGTTTTTGTTTCAAAAGCCTACTGGCTTTTGCTTTTGTAATTTGGCACCGTCTAGTTACCATAAATCAATGATAATATCTTACTTCATCTACAAAAAATGGAGGAAGTCATTACCGAGATGGATAACCAAGAGGTAAGTTAGGAGAAATAGACACCAAAGCTGCCAAAACTGCAGCCTGACCATCTAGACACTCCAGCTCATACTTTAGATTAGTTCCCTGTAAATCACACGGAAAAATAGACCATTAAACCGATTAGTCCCTGTAATAGAACATGATGCACAATTGGACTTCAGGAGGAGGAGAGAAAATGTCAGATATGGAGCATAGCTCCTTTGAGAGAGGAATAGAAGAGTTATTGAAGGGGTGGAAATGAATTACTGCAACTGAGGCTTTTCTTTGGGTTTTGGCCAATTTTTATGCACCTATGATATTCTTCTTACTGTAGATGATGGGATTCATTTGCATAACCAGATTTTATTACTAGGTCCTCCACTCTTTTATACTTATTGTATACCGGGCTTCATACCATAGTAGCAATAGAAGTATACTTTCATCCCCAAAAATAGTAATGCCACAGGAGAGACGATGATAAATGCATCACTAGCACAGACAAATCTTCTACCATTCGTCCAAAATAGAAGCAGCAAAAACCCTTCTGGAATTTCTTTTTAATTGGACAATTCCATCTGGATTTTGAGCAGTGGAATCTTTCAGTTTAGGCAAGTAAAGAATTCCATCAAATTCACCTAGTTATAGGAGAAAATCTAATTCTCCAGAAGATGGACAAGAATGTAATATCATAAACACAAGACTCCTCAGTGACATAATCAAAGAAAAAGTTTAATCAAAGTAAAAGTTTGCTCCAGAATCTCACAACATACTTCAGCCCGTTTATCATTGAGCAGGACAAGATCCTTTAAGCAGAAAATACAGAATACAACAAAGACAGTAAGATATCTGAAAAGGGCAACCTAAACCTTACTACAGTCTTCTAAAAAAAATCTCCAAAGTTGCACTTATACAACTAAAATCACAGAACAAAAGAAAATGTGAAGAAGTGGCAATTATTGATAACCGCCCAAACAGATTCCAGTGTTCGAATGTGTTTTTCTTTTGATCAGTATTTCAGAGTCGTAATGTCGACATCATATATTTCCATTATGCTTATGTTTTAATTCCAGACAGCAAATGATTGAATTATATGCTGAAAGGTTTGTTCAATCCCAAAAACATGTAATTTTATTATCTATGTTGTTACTACCTACAACAACAAAGATGAGGACCATGTTCGGGTGGAATCTTAAGGGTCCACAGTTTATGATGGTAACAGAAGGAAGTGAATGGAAACAATAAGCCAGAATTTCATAATCAGACCGAGAGATGTATTAACCTTCTTCTTGATGTTTCCTATGCTCCTTGGGAATCAAGCCAACCATCCAAGATGGAGAACTACAACCTGGTGTTTATAATTACATTGGGTATGTTGATGTTTATAATTAAGTAAGAAGGCACCATGAGCAATGAAAGATGCAGTTTCTGCATAGGATCTTGAATATGTAAAATTAGAGTGATATGCTATAGAAATGTTAACACGAGAACCATTAAGTAGGTACCACAGAGAACTAAAACTCATATAGGTTCAATAAAACTTCTAACAAACGTAGCCACCACTTTCATTTTATTCAAACAACAACAACAACAACAACAACATTACCCCAATGCCTCAAAGGCTCCCGCCCATTGCGGGGTAAGGGGGGGTCGA
>JAOTQJ010000049.1:22020827-22033537 GCA_025642045.1 Solanum sejunctum | reverse complement strand
ATTTAAAGAGCCATTTTGCTTTATTCCATCATACCTCAAAGCCAAAAAATTAGTGAATCTTGGCTCCATCCGAGATTGATGGAAATTTCATTTTATTCAAAGATGAATGGAAATAGAGTTCAAAATGTCAAATTGACTTGCATATATATTAGAGGAATGGAAGAAAATATTAAAGTGATTTTTCTCAAGACTATATATACACACACGTGTACTGAGAAAATAACTGTAAAAGTTTATAATTTCGAATAGTTAGATGAATCTGAATTTTGAAAGTTGCATAAACTAATATTACTCATAAATGTAAAAACATCTCAAAATGAAAACAATGTCATTAGAAATGAAGCACAGGAAGTATACGCAGAAGCACAATAATAAATAGGTGAACCAAGACTTGATTCTTAAGAAAAGGAGACAAACCAACCTAAGTTCCACTTCCAGAAAATTCTAGACTAACATCTTTATATCTAGCAATGTGGTTGGCTGGCCTAGTGTATGGTCCCACTTAACAGTTTGACAAGACATGCATAACCTATTTCCACCAAGAAATGCAGTTTGGAGCGATTGGATAAAAATGTTGAACAGATAAAAACATCATGACAACCAAAGGAACTGAGAAATTTAAACCCAAGCAGATAGAGCCAGAACAAACTAGAGAATTGAGCACTATATATATGTCTTGGCTTTACCTTTTCAAATGAAATATTTTCTCTGATTGCTCCAAGCATTGTTACTGCATAAGAGATCAAACCACCAATACATGTAGGATCAATCTCAGCTAATGCACGCAAGGTCAAAGCAGCCTCAACACGCACCTAATAAAGCAAAATTATTATCAAGGGGTCACAAGATAAGTACCAGCTAGACCACCTATAAACTAAGTAAATGTAGGATTAAATAAAAGACCTTGGATGTTCCAACTTGGGAAGTATATAAACACATATTACAAATCCAAAGGTCTAAACAGGATCTCTCCCATCCTTCACTAATGGGCCTAACTCAAAACCTCAAAAGCGAGTCCATGAGATGTGTCAAGAATATTGTAAAAAATAGGTGATATCCATAGAAAGGCCCCCTAAGTTGCCACCAACTACAAGAAAGAGATCTTAGTTTACCAAGTGACCAAATATACACCTCCAATTGGCATATGTGTGCCTCGTACATACCCCAATCTAACCTAGGACCACGTGTGTGCTATGACTGCTATCTTAGTGCTGGTTTTCTCAAGCAATAACATTTTTCTTATTCATCATAAAAGAACTTACACCTATTTAGCACCGAGATAGAAACAGAGTCATTTCTGCAAAAATTCAAATAAATTGCAAACTTTGTCAGATACAACTGGCATATGGCACCTCATTTAAATTCCCTTTATGTGTTTGTCCTTGAAAAACTCAAGCCTTGAAACATGCTAGTATTTATTCACATATCAAGGAAGTCTCATACCAACCTAGTAGAAGCTTACCAATGGTGCATGATGGGAAACTGCAGAAACAACTGTGTCATCAAGAACTTCCTTAAATTCAGCAGGAACCTGCATAAAGGGCATACCAATTACTAACCAATCACTACTTCTACAAAGCAAACTAAACAGACATATCATAGACCAAAAGCTTCTTTGGGGAACAAACGTCTGCAGAGGCAAACATGAATTTCAATGAGTAAAGCAATAAGCTCAAATCAATTCATCCTAGAAACAGATAACTCAAAGACCTATCACCTCCTTGCTTCAACCCTGTTGAAGAATTAAATAGGTGAATATCAGCCAAGTCAAGACAAGTAATAGCATCAGCTGACAGACTCTTGCTCAAAATATTTTAGTTTTGAAGCACAGGTTAGTAGGTTAAGATCAAATTCCCACTCACATAACAAAATTAAGTCCTCATGGTTCAGACCAAACATCCCAATGCGAAAGAACTTAATTAAATATCTGATAAACCTTGTGGAATAACTAATGTGGAAGGTAAATTATTACCCTTCAAGTTCATTCTCTTAATTTCCATGAGACCCTCTAGCAGTTTTTGTGAGAACTATACACATTTCACTGGACTCTAGCAGTATTTGTTAAAGCAACAACCTCATAACTCTGGTAATAATCTATCAAAGGATGCATAAAGTGAAAAAACACAATAGGCACAGTTTGAGCGTTAAACAAAGTGGACAATAGGTCATAGGTCCTAGATGAAAAATCCGGATAAGTTCATATGTTAATCTACGTATTCAGACTTGAAAAGTATACAGAGATTAACTTGAGGTCTCATTATATTTTTAATTCAGTAAATTAATGTTGACATTTGTACATAAGCTGCCATGCCCCTACTCATTTGGATTGAGCACAACTGTTGAAATGTACAAAACATATTGAAGGAGAAAAGCTACTAATACAAATAAAAAGATCATTCACTTAAATTGTGCACATAAACAGATGGAAGAAAAACAAGTTATTCCACAATTTCCTTAGTCTAATTCTTAGATATCGTCATCAATCCCAACCCTGTTGCGAGCTTACTGACCCATAGAATATTGACCACAGAGAGTTATATTCCGCAAACAGCATATTGCATGAAGTCAAGAATCTAGCCGTGTTCTACTAAGTACAGCTGAGACTTGAGATAAAGGATCAAAGGTTCCTGATGTGAAAGATTGGTTAAAGTATTTTATGAATAGTGAATGTTATTGGTAAAAAAAACATGTGTAAATAGATGCACTAGAAAGAAGAAACAACACTGATGAATGCTCATAGGGATACTGATTTTTCATGAAGAGCATCCCCACCTTGTGCTGTCAGATACTACAACATGATACAATGAGATCCAATAGTTCTTGAAGGAAAAGAAGGATCTATTATAATGACTTTACAGGTTTTCCCTTAGACTACACATGACATTGCACTTGTAGACAATTGGATGAAGTGTGTAAAAACAATCTTTTCTCTGTATAACCAGTGTACCACTTGTAAACATGATTTTTCATTTTCTGGCAATAAAGGTCTAATTACTTGTCAGCAGAAATGATCCCATGTGTGCAAAAATGTCAAAAGGTCATAGGTGGTAAAGTTTCCAGTCTTTAATAAACCAATCAAAGAAAATCAGGCTGCATATAATTCCCAACCAGAGGTAGTAAGTAGCCTAAGCAAATCATCCATGTATTAATAAAGTGGGAAAATAACAGATAAACATATGCAAAGCAGAGAATACTGTCCTTCACCTCCCCTAGAGTTTTCAACGCATATGACATGGTTCGCAAAGCAGCAACACGCACGGAAGGAGTAGCATCAGGAGATTGAAGCTGTAGAAAGCAACTGTCAGAGTATATCAGGTGACAACACACTGCAGATCCATCCAAAATAACACCCAGAACCTCAACATAAAATTTTCAGAAAGCAATTCACTCGGACATACCTGTTTGCCCAAAATAATCAACAGGCCTCTCTGAGTAGGTTCACTCATTTGATCAGTTATGCCCACTCGAAGTATGTATAAGATGCAGGCCTTCAATTAATCAATAAAACTGGTGAGACATTGAGTCAACATCTCGAAATCAAAAAAATGTATATAACAAAGTAATGAAGATGACAAAACACTGTAATAGTATTTAAGGTAAGGACCAAGTGGATACAAGTTGAATAAACACCAGTCTCACATTTTGGCATTTTGAGATAAGATTACCTTTTGGTGGTCCGCACTTTCATTCAGCTCTTTTTAACAACCAAAATTCATGCCTCAAAATCATTAGCTATTGGGAGTTGGTGAGTCCACACGAGAGAAAAGTTGGTATCTAAGCAACTTTGTACTTAAAAACATGTTTTTTAAGAGATGATATGTAGTATCATAGCATAGATTTTATTCTATTTACGAATCAAATTAGAATGTCCATGGAAATACATAAGCATTTTAATTGACGTTCATATCCGTCAAATTCAAGTCACATAAAAAGCACACGATGATCAGATTTCCAGAATTATAACTTCAATCTAGGCTTCAGTCAAGTATCTTACAGATATAAATCTAATTTCATATACTAACATCCACAAGTCATTTTCAGAAGCTATGAAGAATTGTTGATCTTAGGCATTCTTGACTCAATTAAAGTAATGACGAGAATTCTCATCCAGAAACAACATGAACGTATTTATATTGGATAGTAATCTAGTGCAAATAAATAAAAACAGGGTGAGGGCCTGAGTGGAGGCCATCACCAAGATTTGTCATACATTAGCAATTACACATTGAACACTTCATTATTTGCTTCCTAGAGTGGAACAAACAATCTCTTTCACTTCAGCAGCAGACAAAAAGAAAATATAGCAATGAGACCAGTGACCAACTAGTTAAATATGACACGATTAAATAAAAATTTTGTGGGGTAAAAATGGACTACATACCAGTGCTTGAGCATCAAACAAACTATCAGCACGAAGCATGTCCATCACTTGAAAGATGTACTTTTCAAGCTCAGTATCAGGGTGAAGATACTTCAAGCGAATTGCCTGAAAAGAGGAACTCATCAATGGTATGTTCTGCAAACAAAATTTGCATTAAATTCTTCTTGTTTTTTGGTTTGGGGATATGGGGGCTGTATCATATAGATTGCACCAAGGAGTGAAAAAGTGCACGATATGAAAAAAAAAAATAGGCACATCAACAGACAAGTCAGTCTCTATATCTGGTAAAAGTACAATGTCAATATATTATATCTGCACAAAACTTTTATGAGACAAATTTTGCCCTCCTTTTTCCATCTTCAGTTATAGGACATAAAACCCTATTTATATCAAAAGAGGACAATGGCTTCCTTGATGACTACAAAAATATTCAGAGGTAAAGACTTGGACAGACAATCCACGTGCATATGAAAATTTGAAATTCCAAAGTAGTATAAATTGTTTATCCACCATCCCAGGAGGCAAGAGAAAGAAAGTTCAAATATAATAGAGGACTTATTTATTCATTTCTACCTGGAGAAAAGAAACCCATGACAAGGTAAGGCCAACTCGCAGAACTTTCGCCCGAGGCCCACTAGCTGCAATTTACTAACTAATCAGAAACCAAGAAATCATTGTAAATCTTCACAGGGTTTTCAAGCAAAGAAATACAAACACTGAAACAAAGAATCATGTAGCAATGATAATTATGTGTAACGAGGAGAGACAAACATGTCAAGTTACACTTTGCAAACGTAATACTGGGAAATCAAGCATGGAGATGTTAAATCTGACTTTACAATGTGAACTACTTCACTTATCAGATAGCTAAAACAGATGCTTCAAAGACAGCTAAAAAAGATGTTCCAAAAACTATGGATTAATCCAACTAGTAATCTCCTGTGGTTATGGATTTGTAACTAACAAGGATACTGTTGTTTGACCTAGACAGATCCACTCATCATTACAATGGAGCAGGACAATCAATTTGCCAATGCTCAATTGTTATAACTTTTGAAAGATGAGCAAAACTGAAAACTGCAACGAGAAGGAAGCTCGCTATTTCTTGTTTGAGATTGGATTTTGATAGACTTTTTACAGAAATTTGAAAATTTTACAACTTCTGACTAAAACTAGTTGTGTTTCTATAAGACATTCAAACCCCAGGGAGAGCAGCAGAAAGAAACGGAGACACCAGTACATACTACGGTTAACGCTCTAAATCAGGAGAACATGCCACCTTTCCACTTCTAATCCCAATGATTAATGCGTTTAAGACGTAAATTCACTGCAATGACTATTCTGACAATTGAAACACATATATTACAGTTACACTAAAAAGGATATGAGGAAGATGTTACATGTACCTTTTACAAATGGCAAAGTTAAGTGTCTCTCTAAAACCCCATCAAGTTTCTTGGGAGTGAAATGATTTTTTCCCCTTGGTTGTACCTAATGAGCATAAGCAAAGTGAGAACAAGCGATATAAATCTTTTAAAAGCACTTAAGAATATATTTATCTCCTTCTCCAATTCGAGGGGTTCTTTTTTGCCCTGATTTTGTTTCATTTATTTTTTTGGGTTCCCTCGTCTTGGTACATTCTCTTTTATTATATCCTTTTCCTTCTTTTAATGAAATCATATTACTTTATCAAAAAGCACTTACAACCTGTGCGTCAGGATTCATCCCTAGACCAAGCAATGCTCCCAAAGCTTCGGCAAATGCATCCCTTACAGACGACACAGGATCTTCAAGGGCCTGCAAAATACAGAGTAACAGATTCTTTTTTTTACTTCCAATAGGGTGAGAAGAAGCATCCCAATTAAAATGGGAAATTCAAAGGTGAAGAGAAATTCACCAACCTTGACACAAGATGAAGCCGCATTATCAAGTTCTCCAACCCCTAATCCTGGCCCTCCAATGCTCGCAAATGCTTTTAGACATCTAGCTGCAGCTACTCTAACGATAGATGATTTGTCCACGATCCCAGTTCGCATGATGATACGAAATGCATCAGTATATGCTGAGGCAGCAGCACCTCCACCAGAGCCTTCTAAAGCATTTTGAAGCATCTGTAAAGCCTCTTCTCTAACAAAGTCCTGAATGAGCAAGTGGTTAAATAATACAACACCAAATTTGAAATGCTAAACCATTTTCTTTTCATTAGGTTTTTTTTTTAAGTCAAATAAATGTTTGAAAAGCTAAACGTGAGCTTGAAGGAAAAAGAATAGAAGATTTTGTACTACATATGGACAGACCTTCAGAGTGAAGTTCAACCAGATTTTCTCTAGTGTGTCAATTAAATTATTATTCAAAAAATTTTGATAATATCAACTGATTAAAAAAGTAAAGACATACAACACCTGTTACGCACCAAAGCAAAATACCCAAGAGTTCTCCATAAATCAACCAAACTCTTTTCAGCTCCCTTAGGCTATAATGACAGCTCACATATCTCAACCTCCCACAAGTACACACTAATCATCAGTCCTAAAACTAATCCCAGGCTGGATGTTGTAAAGTGCATAGCCATAACCTAAGGCTTATTTACATTCTTGTTTGAGAAGGGGAAATGGTGTTTTTAAGAGGTCCATGCAGATCATAACATCAAGCTATAATTGGCTTCAAAGGAATCATAACCACAGGCTCTAAATTTGATGACAAGCCCAACGTAGAACAGTTGGGACGAATACAACAAAACTTTAAAACGCAACATCTGCAACATTACTGGACTTAATAACTAGTGCATTTGTTGCACAAAATTCCAACTGATGTCAATTCCAGAAAACCATAGGAAGCTCGTCTACTGTGTATCGTATCTGATCAACTCATGTCTCAAGCCCATATTACATTAATATCATATACTAACTTTCAGTTACTCGTTTACTCAACAATCTGCAATGGAAGTTATAATTTGGTTGAGTCTGGATTTATCAAAAGCAAAAGGACAACTTCCAGGAGGTGGTCAGCTTTTATTTGGTACCCAGTTGTTTTAAAGGGACAGCAATTTCAAAACCCAATTTCACCAGTATCCCTTTGAAAGGACCCAAATCAAGCTACACAACCAATAGGACAGCATTAATTAAGATGCCTCTCTGACTCGCACATCCTGAGGAAGTTAACTAGATTGTATTGCAAAAATAAACAAGGAAATTTCTATTCCTAGACAAAGAGATTCATGCTAAACACGTACTTTGGATGGACAATGAATGTTAAAGAAATCTCAGTACCTCATTGAACTTCAGTAGTTTTGTGACAATCGTGGTAGTTTCAAGTAAGCCTGAAGTTATTCGTCTCCCAAAATAGCGATACAATTCTCCCAAGCACTCAGCAGCGCCTAAAATGCATTGACTCAGTTTAGCAACTCTTGTTTACTGAAGGAAATCTAATAATGCATATCAAGAAAAATAGCGAAGGAAATCTCATTATGTATATCAAGAAGCATGACAAGGCATAGATTCTACATATCAATTAAAACAAGGAAAACAAGATTGCACCTGAAAACAAAGACATGGAAAAATTGATCCCATTCCACATAAGATAGTTAATGGATTGTTGACTTTATAAAGCCCGACTTCTCCAGCACAAGATAAACAAAAATATGGGTGACTAATTACAACAAAATTAATATGGAATACTAGATAAACTACTCAGTGCTATGAAGCCACAAACACCAGATAATAACTAAAAGGAAACTTTTCCTGCAACAAATGATTCCAAGTTCTGCGCGCAACTATTAATGAACTAGAGCATAAACAACAGAAATCAAAGTTTTAGCGATTATTGATGCACCTGCGGTTCGTTGAGGCTCGCTTTTCTTTCCATCAGAGAGAAATCCCTGCAAACTGCTAGCCCTGGAGTATATCGAAATACTGTCACCCTTTTGTATAGTCCTTGTCATTGCCACTGAGGCCAAATGACGCACTGGTTTCCTTGCGCCTAGCACAAGCAGAGAATAAAGTGCATCCTCACATTTCCTTTGACACAGCAATATAGAATCCTGAAATTTTACACCTTTAGGCATCCACTAATCCAACTCCTCCACCACCACCACACACACACTCACACGCCCCATCTCACAAAACCAAATCTATATCATGTTAAGGTGGATCAACAACGATTCAAATAAATTTTGAAATTAATTAAACAATGAGTTCAAATTAGACCAAAATACACATCCATTACATCTTGTGAAGGAAAGAGTGTTGATTTTCAACAATGGATCAATACAGATTAAACCATTTGTATGTACTCCCTTCTTTCCATACTTTTACAAGAAAATCACCGCCCTTGGTGTTTTTCAATACTTTGTCCAATCAACCAAGATGGAAAGAAAATTTTGATAAGTGAGATATATAAATACTTATTCCAAGGTTTTTTCACAAACCAAGAGTTTAAGACAAGATTAGAAGGCTGAGACTCGGAGAGCAAAAAGAAGTTAAAGACTAGAGTGAGTTACGACAATTAATTCAAATAAATTTTGAAATTAATTAAACAATGAGTTCAAATTAGACCAAAATACACGTTCATTACATCTTGTGAAGGAAAGAGTGTTGATTTTCAATAATGGATCGATACATATTAAACCCTTTGTATGTACTCCCTTCTTTCTATACTTTTACAACAAAATCACCACCCTTGGTGTTTTTCAATACTTTGTCCAATCAACCAAGACGGAAAGAAAATTTTGATAAGTGAGGTATATAAATACTTATTCCAAAGATACATATTGCATACATATCAAATCAGTACAGTACCTACTTGATATATTGATTCTTTCACTATCACTGTTTGACAGATGAATAGCAGATTCACAATGTACTCTGGAAGAGGCCAAATATCATGGAAACATCTACAGCTGCCTTTCAAAATTTATTTCTACTTAAACATTACAGTGTGCTTCTTTGATGACAACACTAAGACTGGCAAGGATATCCTAATTTCAGTTCAAGTAAGAAATAGAACGCAGTACCCCTATCAAACAGCCCAACAAGTGCTTTGCATTTTCCCAGAATTGTCAACCCCCATATGCAATAAAATCATCCAAGAAAATTCTGTTGTTAGATAAGATAAGATTAATAAAAAAATTTCACAAACCGAGAGTTCGAGACAAGATTAGTGGACTGAGACTAGGAAAAGTAAAGAGAAGTTAAAAGAGTAGAGTGAGTTACTGACAATGTGAAAGTTAATCTAGATCTAAATACACTGACCTTGGACTCTTCGTCAATGGCAGATATGAGATCAGAAAGGAGATCAAAACAGAGGAGAGGGTCTGGAGACTTGTGAGAAGCTGAAGCAACTATTGATTCCAACTGCGCCACCAAGACTCCAAATCTTGATAGTGGCACTTCATCTCTCACAAAATTCTTCGCCATTGTTGAGCAAATCTTTAGGGTTTTAGAAAGCACACACTTTTCCTCATTAGTTTTGGAGTGAATACTGAGATGAAATCGCGGAAAAAATTTATTACGTAATGCAGAGATGAAGTGAGGAGAGAGATGAAAGAGCGGTAGATGGTATCGGGTCGATCGGGTTTGGGGAGTGGGTGGGTTAGAAAGGGACTAGGCGGTAATTTATAGATTGCTATCCCCGGACACGAATTTGGAAATTGTAAAACGTTGGAAATATGATATTCGAATGTTTGATTTCCTGCTAGTGGCAAACGCCCATGCCAATCTAAATTATTTTTTAATTTTAATTTATTAAATATTAATAAATTTTTTATATATTTTAAAAATATTATAAAATTATAATTAAAGTAATTAAAGAAATATTATAAATTCATTAAACCAGACACGTGAATTTATTTTTTGTTGGCTTACTGAAAGTCACAATATAAATTATTTTTTAGTCTCAATTTATGTGACATTGATAGATTTTTCTTATATATTTTAGAAGATATAGTAAAATTATAATTGAAACAACTAATGAAATATTATAAAACTGTTGAAGCAGACATGTCAATGCACAGCTGTTCTAAAAAGATTAAATTAAAAAAACTCACAAATTATCTTTTGTTAGCTCACCGAAGGCTGCAATATAAATTATTCTTTAGTTTCGGTTTATGTAACATCAATAGATTTTTTATCTATATTTCAAAAATTGTTGTAGAATTATAATTAAAGTAGCTAAAAAATTATTATAAAGTAATTGAAGCAGACATGTCAATAGCAACTATTTTGAAAAAAATAAATTAAAAAATTCATAAAATATTTTTTATTGGACTCATATAATAAAGGAGAAGAATCAGACAAGACAACTGAAAATTACTCAAGGAGGTAGCTACGATCAGAAGTTGTTGCCTTATTTTCTTATTAATAAATAGTAAAATAGTAACTTTAGTCTGTGTCATCAATAATTATCTAATTTAAAAAATTAATAAATTATTATCTATTCTATTTTTGTTGTTTAATATTTAATACATTTTTCAAAGCATTAGTTATAATATATTCAAAGCATGATATAGTCATACTATTTATTAATATTTTTTAAGATGTGCCTTAGGTTAATAGTGAACAGTTTTTATTCTAATTACTTGTCACGGTTCCTTGCAAATATGCTCTATTGTTTTATTTTGTATTAATTATATTATTATTGTATTATATTTTTTGCTTTTGATATTCATCATCTTTAGTTTTTTACTATGTTTTATTTATTGTATTTTTTATATTGATATTTTTTATTCGTCTTTATTTGTTACTTTTATCGTATTTAATACTATCATTTATTTTTTATTACTAGTCTTTTTTTTCATATCTAGTATCTTCTGTTTATGGGCTTGATTTTTGAGATGAGGGTCTTCCGAAAACAACCTCTCTATCTATATGAGATAATGGTAAGACGTACGTATATTTTTCCCTCCTCAAGCCTCACTTGTGGAATTCCATCGGCTATGTTATTGTTGTTGTTGTTGTTTACGTTGTTCTTCTTTTTTTATACTTACATTTAGTGTACTTAGGTTGAAAGTCTTTTGGAAGCAATATTTCTATCTTCATGAAATAATGTAAAAAAATCTATATACATTCTAATCTTTCTATATCATACTCGTAAAATTTCACTAACTATAGTAGTTACTTTTATGTCATGAAGGAATTCATAGCCTAACTTCTTTAGACTGACTAAGAAATTTGGGTAAAATGTAATTGCATGTCTTGACTAACTTTTGCCCTATCCATAATTTAATTCAGATCGAGGACATTATTTATTTTATTTTGGAATAAATATGGTTATTACTAAATAGAGGTTCCCGCAAAGCATAGGATAATAATCAGTCCTCCTATATATAAAATCTTCCATTTTAATTTTAATATATTTAAAAATAAGTGGGGATTGTTGAAAAATATTAGTACCATGCTTTAATATTAAAATAATACTTCATAAATTGTATTTCTTATCATGATTTTACTACTAATATATAAGGAAATAAGGGAAGCTGCTTCTAGTCGTGAGGATATTTTGGAAAATTCAATAATTATTTTATTTCAGTACATGTCTGACACGTATTGGGTGCCCTGCAAATCCATCATAATTTTCAAAAGGTTTTCATTTGGATTTCATAAAAACCAGCAAACCCATCAAAGAGTGACACGTATTGTTCCATTCAAATCAACCGTAGTTCTCAGCAGGTTTTTGTTTGGATTTCATGAAAACCAGCAAACTCATCAAAGAGCGTGTTTGAAATATATAATAATATTTTTTTTAGCTATTTCAATTATAATTTTATAATAATTTTTGAAATCTAAATAAAAAATCTATCAATATCACATAAATCGAGACTTAAAAACAACTTATATTGGATGCTTGCTTGAGCAACTTCCGGTGAACCAACAAAAAATAATTTGTGGGTTTTTTAATTTAATCTTTTAAAGGCAGCTGTCTATTGACGAGTCTGCTTCGATTACTTCATAATATTTCTTTAATTGTTTCAATTAAATTTTTACAATAATTTTTGAAATATAGATAAAAAAATTTATCAATGTCACATTTATCGAGACTAAAAAATAATTTATATTGGTTACTTTCGGTGAGCCAATAAAAAATTATTTGTGAAGTTTTTAATTTAATCTTTTCAAGGCGGCTACGTATTGACTTATCTGCTTCAACGACTTCATAATATTTATTTAGCAGCTTTAATTTAAAATATATAAAAAAGACTCTATCGATATTCCATAAATCAAAACAAAAAAGAAAATTATATTGGCACGGCCTTCGCCAGGTACTAAGCCACTATTTCATCAATATTCTTTCCATGATTAATAAAGTAGTCATTACTTCTTTTTCCACCCACTCA
>JAOTQJ010000049.1:21997471-22020727 GCA_025642045.1 Solanum sejunctum | reverse complement strand
GAATTCATCAACTATAGAAACTTAACCAAGCATCAAACACCATAAAAGAGTTGATCAAAAGTATATATCACAACATTATATTACTTTGCACACTCGCTAGACATATTTCTTAGTAAATATAGTTAAATCATTCTTCATATAGTTAGCTAGCTTAAATTTATTGATTCCTGTAGATAAAAGCCTTGATATGAGACATCATCTCTTGAGTTGTTGGCTGAGAGAGTGGAGAATTATGCAGTATATGAAATGCATGTCCTACGCCTTTATAAACATGTTTCTCCACGTTAATTCCAGCATCTCCCAGTGCACTACACATTTCTAAATTTCTATCTTTGAGAATGTCCATCTCTGATATACAGATCAACACGGATGGCAGTTTCATGTTGTTGTTATTCCATCTTGGGTTACACCACGGATGGTCACGATTCGACCCCACTGGCAACGCGATTCGCCAGTAAGTATCCGAAGTAGATAAATTCAAAGCAGAGTAGGAAGGCTGAACCGAATATTTCTCGGAATGAGTCCGGGATTCGCCCCCGAAAAATGGTTGGATTAAAATAAGCCCTTTGAGACACAAAGGCTTGATATTATTTAGCCTAAGGGCTACGTGATAAGCAATATTAGCACCAGCACTGTCACCACTAATGAACATGTTTGAAAAATTACATTTACTGGACCACCAATTTTGTTCCTGGGCTTGATCTTTTAGCCACGTTATAGCGTGGAATCCATCGTCGTAAGCTGCTGGAAGACGATTTTCAGGTGCTAATCGATAATTTACTGACATAATTACACATCCAATTTTTGACGAAAGAGTCGATAAGAAATCATGGTAACATTTCCATGCAGCAGAGCCAACGGAGAAACCGCCTCCGTGAAAACAAACTAGTAAAGGTAGTTTATTTGAAGTATTGTGAGGGAGGTAAATACGTGACCATAAATTAGTCGGATTGTGAAAAATGACATCTTTGGATGTAACAATATTAGGTAGGGAATTAGGTGGGACATTTGGGACAAGAGGTGGTCTTTCAACGTGGCCATTCTTGTAAACTTTTATAACACCTTCAATTTCTTCTACTACAGCTATTCCATGGTCTTTTCTTACGTTGACATTTTGTCTTGGGTCGTATGAAATGGCAGTCACCATTTTTTTTGTTTTTTTGAAGGATGATGGTGAGTAATTTGGTTTGCTTTGCTTTGTTGGGTTTTTGGTGGTGCATGTGTTTGGGACTTTGGAGGTCCTTTTATAGAGAGATTTGATACCCCACTCAGCAAAAAAAAGTGAAGTAAGAAAAGTGAGGGATTTCAGGCAAAAGATGGAATTTTCTTTTTTTGGTCAATGTAGTTATAGTAATAAAAATTACATAAGAAAAATTAAATTTAATTATTAATTTATCAAAAGATAAATAATTCAAGTAATATTGATAAATTATTTATTTATAAACATCATATATATTATGTAAATTAAAATTTTTCTTAACAACTGTAGAGTATTTTCTTAATTGAATGTTTTCACGGCTAGAAGTTGTTATTTTATAATTTATTTCAATATATTTTAAAAGTTAATATTATAAAATAGATAAATATTTATTATATTTGATTTTTAACTCGACTGTTCAAAACTTGCCTACATTATTTTAATTATCAAAATGAATTGCAGTGGAAGTACCTGTTTTATTTTTGATTTGAGTTTTTAAATTTGACTTTTAAGATCAATCGAATGAATTCGGAACGTTTTAGTAGAAATTCAGATTAGTCAAGTGTACAAAATATCATATTTGATTGTGAAGGGGTATGGTCGGAGATACGGAATATATGAATGTATTATACCTGAATCGGTGTGCGCCTAAAGAAAATCCTTTTAATATTCGTAAATCACCTGCATTAGTAGTTATGCGAATATCGGCATGTAAGAATTATATATTCTTGAGTTTTTGTAAAAGAGGTATATTTAAATGCTAAAAGTTTAATTAACTTTTTTTCCACTAATGCTTGAAACTTATATTGGATTATTAATATAATTCAAATTGTGAGCTTATTTTGAATAGCTCTATCAATAATATTTTTTTTATAACTAGGTGCATCATATGCATGTATTAAGCTCTATCTCAAAAATAGAAAAATTATTTTTAATATTTTTTTATTCAAAAAAATAAATAAATAATGAAAGTAAAAAAATTATGAGAAAATATCATGACAATTCTTTTCGAACCATAATTACAATAAAATAATTCAATTTCTTATGAGAAAGAACATGTAACAACCAAACACAAAGGATCCAGAAGAAAGAGTAATATATTCTCTTAATGTGTAAAAGACAGTTTGAAACTGAAGCAGCTACACTCCGTCAATGTATCTGTTTCCACAATGATATTTTTGTAAAAATTCTCAATGGACCATTTCACATTAAATTTGTTTGAAAAGAAAAAGATTTATTACGCCATATATATTGTTTAATTAATCTCACTTAGAGTTTATTAATATTTATCAGATATTTATTTTACGCTTAATAAAAGAATTTATTATAATTTGATTAATATCGCATAACTGGTCCTACTTGTACTACCATTAATCCAAACTGAAGTTAAAAGATACCTTCGGAAAAAGCCAAGAGGTCGAGAACCTTCTATTAAATAGACAGAGAAAAAAGAAAACAACAAAGGGAAAGCCTATCTCTTTTTTCTTCAACATCACACTTGATCTTTACCGTAAGATAAGGTTAATCGTGAAATGCAAATGAGTAAACATATATAGGGCAAAGTTTCATGCACACATAAGCTATGTGTGCATGAAACAACAACATACCCAGTGAAATTCCACAAGTGAGGTCTGGGAAGGGTAGAAGGTCTGCGTACAATCTACCCTTCCCAGACTCCACTTGTGGGATTTCACTGGTATGTTGTTATTGTTTCATGCACACATAGCTTAAGTTTATTTACAATAACAAATAACTTTTCAGAGCAAATTTGAAATTATGGTAACTAAATAAATAATAATAATAATAATGTTCTAATTAACTAATTAAATTATATTAATGGTACAAACTGCGAGCGCATGACAACTGCAAAGACGACTAAAGGGCAAAAAAATAAACCTTATATTATCCTTAGAATTATAAGCATGCAAAAGGGCAAGTGATGCGTTAGTCAAAAAAGAATATTTGAAGATGTCATAGTTATCGTATTTTAGGGTCGACTGAATATTAATTTTTGGAATTCTAAAATTCTAAAACCTTTATACTTGCAAAGAGTTGTTTATCAGAAAAGTTTCTATATTTTAGATTGGTAAAATATTTGATGCATGGCATAACGGCACACCGCACATCTATAAGTCTTTGTGATTCCAGTAGCAGCAGCTTTATTATTAGAATAAAATCTTCTCTATGGGACCTACTAAATTTTTAAAGGTTGTTTGCTACAAGGCTATCTTCATATTTAGGGAGTGCCAATTTGGTAACACACCAGGAAAAGTATAGTCCACAAACTATTTTCTAGCACATATGTATAACACAATAATAACAGTGAAATCTCATAAGTAGGGTTTGGGGAGGATAGAATGTACGCAAACCTTATAACTACCTCATAGAAGTAGAGAGGTTGTTTCCTGGAAATTCTCGTCTCAAAAATTCATAAGCAGAATAAACTAGATATGACAAAAAATAAAAGAAAGGAAACAACAACAAAACGACTAATAACCAAAAGCACATGACAATACGTAAATATGATACAATTAACACGTAAACAACAAATAATGACAACACATGCAATAAAACACTACTACTCGTCTACCCTATTATACCCCATGACCACCCATCAACCAATTAGCCTACTATTCTAATTTGCGGACTCCACTTCTTTCTATCTAGGGTCATGTCCTTAGTGAGATCAAGTTCCACCATATCATGTCTGATCACCTCCCCCCAATACTTCTTCGGTCTACCTCTACCCCTCCATGTAGCTCATAAAACCAACCTCTCACACCTCTTAACAGGAGCAACGGTACTCCTTCTTTGTACATGTCCAAACCATCGCAGTCTCACTTCCCTCATCTTATCATCCACCGGAGCCACCTCTAGCTTCTCCCGAATGGTTTCATTCCTAATCTTGTCACTCCTGGTGTGACCACACATCCATCTCAACATCTTCATCTCTGCGACATGCATCTTCTGGACAGACATGTACGTTTTTGATTGACCAACACTCTACCCCATACAGCAAAGATGGTCTAACCACCAATCTATAAAACTCACCTTTGAGTTTAGGTGATATCTTCTTATCACACAATACTCTAGATGCAAGTCTCCATTTAGTCATTTTCCAACATATGTAAAAAAAGGTTAATTGATTAGATCTCGTTCGCATTTATCTAAGTTTCGATGAATATATTCTAGTTACTTGACGATAGCCCAAGAAATCACTTTACTAATTCAAATGGTAATAATTTTTGTGGTTGAAAGTTGTTAGTTTTTGGATTAGACATCTATATTTACTGTAGATAAGAGGTAGGCTTTGTCAAATGTCAAATGTCAATTGGGTGGTCACAAAGTTATTCTTCCACTAGGAGCATACATAAAAATATAGTGGAACTTATCCCATTCAAATGTATGCATCTGTAAGGCACCTTCATTACTTACACAAGAATTGAATGGGCTAATAATACTACAATGTCAACGTTGACTATCCATCCTTTTCAAATCTAATGTACCTTTCAATAAGATTGTTTTTTGACTAAAGACAAAAGAGTTGACCTATTGTCCATCTATTTGCTCGAGCTTTTTATCACCCTTTCTTGTTGTGGGAGGGGTAGGGGAACAAATGCCAAAGGTCCTCAGAGATTTAACAGTCTACTCTAATTAGGGCCTGTTTGGTACACTACCTTCTACTTGAAGAAAAAGGAAGCACTATCGACAAACAAAATGTCAATGTCACTAGAAGACGATAAAAGGATCAAAATGTAAAATCAATCTCCATAAACAGTTTAAGCCCGTCGTTAGAAGCAGTCAGCACATACAAATCCATTGAGAATATGTCTATCTAATGAGTTTATTATCCAAGGCTTGGTCACACTAACATCCACCGTCTAACTTAACACTTCCAACAACAACATATCCCATAAAACTCCACAACTAAAATCTGAATAGGGAAAAATATACACAAACCTTAGAACTATCTCATAGAAATAGCGAAGTTGTTTCCAAATCTAACTTAACAATTTAGTCTTGGTAAATCAGTATACATTCTTACCTAATATTATAACCTAATCATGGTAACTAACAAAATTTGGTGTTAAGAAAAAAAAGAAGTGAGATCCCTGAGGGCCTGAATTGCAACTTCCAAACTCCGCCAGTCAGAAAACAATGAATACAGGAGAACTCATACAGGAACTAATTTGAGATTGAAAAAGAATCGATTGATTGATTGAAACATTAGTCGAGAACTACGAATAACTTGGATGTTGGATATAATGATGATTCTACTTGTGGAATAGAAGACGGGCTAAAATAAGCATCTGACGAACAAAATTCTCCACAACCATGAAAATGAAATTCACAACCCTTAATCCGTTTAACCTGCAGTGGAGATAACAGTTCTATATGCAAACCCAAGCAAAAAATAACGCTCATTTCTCAGACCAATACGCATGGTCTCGTACATCAACTACACCCATTTGGCCTGCCCATCTTCTTCCTAATTTCATTCTTTCACCAAGAAACACCAAATGAAAGCCATGAAAAAAAAGGAAATGGATATCACTGTCCTACGGATATTAGATGTAGATGAAAAGAAAGCTAAGTTGGTTTCCGCATATTACGTCCTGCGCGAATTACTTCATCAACAAGTAGCAGCTGAGATGCAATGACAGGGCTGCAAAGGAAAAAATAGAATACTGATCAGATGCAATACAACGGAAACTCACCTTTTGTAGGGTTGGTGAATTTAAGGGGGAAAATCAAAAGGAAAACCAAATGCAAACAAATATCAAGCTCCAGTGCTCATAGAAAAGATGATTTCACAAAGATTAGAGATATTGAAATATGAAATCCCACATGCTCATACAGCAGAACATTACAAGTAATAAGTAACCTCCACATACCCAGAATTCACAATCTGACGCTTAACAGCATAATTGTCAAATATCCCCTCCATTTGGGGATCTATAGGTTCTCCAGTGTGCTGATTTAGTCCAACAATGTTTCCCTTGTCATGCTCTCCCTGCAAAAAGATATTATGTCAGGACGATAATTGAATTAATTATTGTTGCATTCATGAACATGGAGCAAGAGACTAATTCAGATACCGTCAGCGCTATAATCACATCTTGAGTATCAAGGCCAGAGTTCTCAGCAAGTGTTTTTGGAATCACAAGGAGTGCATTAGCAAAGGCTTCCACACCAAGTTGGGCACGCTTAACAGATAATTCGTCATAGGCCAAAGTACGTCAGAAGATATACACACATATATATCTTGCAGAGGAAAGTATTTAGACAGCAATAAACTGCGCACATACCCCTTTAACAGTTTTCTTCACTTCATTGATCAGGTATTGTTGAGCTGCAACTTCGAAGGCCCCAGCACCCTTAAAGTGATCACACAAGAATATACCTCAGGAACAGAAGATTCATTACTTCATTCTCATTATATGAAGAGAAAACACTATTTAGAACAAGTGAATGCTCAAACTTCATAACCAAATACAGGCACATGGACAAGAATTCATACGCACAGTAACATCTATTAATTAAAGATAGAGCTCTCATACAGTTGTAAAAAATAAAAACCCAGGATAACAGACAACAGTTCCATATTTTCAACTAAAGCCCTAGCCAAGATGAAATCAACACCAATATCTAGGAGCCAACATGTTTATAAATGCATGTAAAGCATCATAATTCATAGATAGACGGTAAAAATAATACACAAAGAAAGAAACAGTCATTAGGTGAAGGCATTTCTACATGGAAATCACACAAAATATTCATTTCTAGAGTTCCAGGTATCAATGGACAAACATACCAGTATAACTGCTTCATCTTCAATGGTATTTTTGACTGCTCTCAGTCCATCACGAACAGCATCTTTAATTTGTGCTATTGTATGGTCATTTGGCCCTGGACAGAAAACAAGAGTGTTTACCAAGACCAATTCCTCAAACAGTGACATTATATGGACCACCACAGCAAAACAATAGAGTTCACATGAAAAAAACATAAAAACAAAAACCAAACAAGTCAAAATACCTTTTATAAGAACAGTGCAAGAATGAGGATTTTTGACATTTTCTACAAATGTGTACTTCTCTTCGCCAAGGACATGCTCATACACCAGACCGGCCCAGCCAAGGCACTCAGGAGTAAGGTCATCAACAGAGTTAACTGCTTCACCGCCACATGCCAAAACCAAGCGTTCCATATTTCTTCTCTTTGCTCTTCGAAGAGCAATTATCTAAAACATGAAATCCGAATGATACTCCGTATGTTGGAAAATGAAAATAAGATTCTTAAAGGTCACCGATCATTCAAATAAAACATTTATGCCACAAAATCTAAACTTTGTCATTTCAAATGCTATTATGGAACTCTAGAAAACAGCCTCCAATAAAGAATGAATTTTCATGTTGAGAAATGAGACGATGCATAAACATTAAAGATAAAAAGAGAAATGAATTAAATAAAAAATCAAAGACATGCTAAAATGGATGCAATTGTATTTAGCGGTGTCAACTTAGGACAAAAAAACTTATAACCTTATAAAGGGATGTTCAAAGCTTATAAGCTTTGCTTTGAATTTACTGGACTGATTTATATGAAATTCGCTATATTTCATAGAGTACAATCTTTTGAAACTATTATAAATGGTGTTTGCATTTTCTATTGAGAAATTCTCATGTTTTTTCTCTAGTTTTTGGTGTTGTAAGTCATAAAGTCATATATAGGAGTATGGTCGGTTTCTCATTGTTATAAGTAGTTTAGAAACATATCAGTCTCACAGGACCATAAAAATTATATACTTTTTTGCATTATATTAAGGTTTGTTATTGTTTTCTAAAACAAATCAAACACTCAAATAATAGAGTAACTCTAAGATGAAGCTCAAGAAAAACTACCAAGTTGTTTGGTATTCCAAACCGATGTCAAAGAAAAACAGAGATGATTGAGACGGTTTGAAAAGTTTAAATTTGATTATGCAGACTAGAATAACCGAAAAATTGATATGGTATAATTTATTAAAAATAACCGACCGAACCATACCATTGACACCCCTAATTGTATTCAAGCATTCAGTGGCCAACCTTGTTCTACTTAGGACAAAGAAACTTCTGATAAACTGTTAACTATGAGAATGCAATACCCTAATGTTTCTATCAGCATCAATCCTTGCATATAAGTGGGATGGCAAAGGCATCCATGCATGTGTTCTCCTGGAAACTTCAGTGAGTCCCCATCATAGTTGTTCCCTTTTAAGTAAGAAATTCATGATAGGCTAGTACCTCAATGAATTCTTTTAATGAGCGAGAACAGTTACCCAGAAGTTCCAACATGGCAACAGAAGGAACCAGTATATTTCTAGGTACAGCATACATGCAAAACCAAGTTGAAGAAGCCACATGCCTTTGAGAACTAAATGATTCAGCTTGATAATCTAATTTAAAATTGAACAAACTAGAGAAGACACAACTTACTCCTTCTCGAGCGAGAAGGTCAAGTGATGGTGGATCAATCCCTTTCTGATTGATAACAACAAAGTTGTTTTCATTCCCTGAACAAACCTGCATGCAACCAGAATAAAGGCTGAAATATTTCGTTACATTAACACACACGGAAAATACTCGTAACTAAAATGCAGACCTTCTTTTTAAGATCAATGATCTTTTGCACTCTCTCATCAACTGAGCGCCTCTCGGCAGCAACCATTGCCTCCCTCTGCTCCGCATTTGAGTAAAAAAACCCTGCATTTACTTCACTGAGAAAGAGAAGAGCATCAACTATGAGAACTCAATAAGTCCAAGTAAATACATGTAATATGAAGCTGTGATGAACAATAATCACCTCTTCTCATATTCCAATGATACATTACAAGTCATAATGTAACAGTTCTCAGCTCGTCTTTTCATGTCTGGATGTCTTGAACCATGGTCGAGCACAAGACCCTCAACCTGAAAGCAGCAAGAAAACATGAGTACTGCAACATGTTAAATCTGTACTCATAAATTCACAATGTTCAACTTTCAGTTTTTCATTGTCCAGAAGGGATGGGTCTGTGGTTAACAGATTTCTAAAGGAATATGACCTAGGTTGATGGTTTTAACAAGCTGACCAAATGGAATAACACCAATTTGATTTTTTCTTTTCCAACTTCTCTCATAGCTTGCTTGTTCCTCTGTTATTTTCCTTCATGTTGCAGCTATTCTAGAATTAAAGATAATCGTTTCAAGCATTCAAAATTTAAATTCAGCAAATGGTAATTACGCAAAGAATGAATTGAACTTCGCATCTTTGGGCTTTTCATGAATCATCAAAATCCCCAATATTTTGTCTTTTGAATACAAACGACGTGTGCAGTTGGGTATGATCGAGCTGTAGTAGCTCCACCAAACAGGTAGGAATTGATTTGAGAAAGGAAAGAAATATCCATGGTCATCTAGACAAGTTTTTTTGAAGTTAGGGAAGTAAAGAAAGGTGCAAGAAACGATATAGAATATATTGCAAGAGAAAAAAAAGTGCTCATGAAAAAAACACAACCTTTATTTTGTTTCCTGCAACTGCATCCTAGATAGAAAAACTAAGAGACATATCAAGCAGCAACGACCAACAAGGACAAGTACAAATAGAGTCAATTTGGGGCATGAGTGCCGTGTTACGTGCCATACAAATGCATATGGCAATCCTTGCATCGTTCTTAATGGTTAAACCATATACTAAACAATTTTCATGACCCACAACCACTGAATATTGTTATATTATTCACTGGTAGACTTTTGGTAAGGCATTTTTCACTTCCCAGACGATTCTCAGAAATGAAAGCAAAATTAATTTAGCACCCTTACCTTTTGCCTTTAGTATATCCTGTGAATAATCTTGATGTCCTAAGCATATTAAATCTAAAGGAATTAAATATTTAATTAAAAATTTTCCTATAAGCAGTACTTGTAATTATTTAGAAACTTGAAAGATAAAGTTCAGCCCAATTTCATTTAAAATTTTAAGTTAGTTTATGAGAAATTATGAGCAGTTCAGCTTTGGTCTTTTACAATCTAACTTGAAATGTATAACTTGTCCAATCTTAGAAGTTGAAGAAGAATCAAATCTGATATCTGCTATGGTACTTAGTTATGTTATCAGTACTTGACAATGTTGTAAATTATTGAAATTCATACTATCATATGGTGCATTCTGCACATAACAAGAACAATTAACAGAGTAGAAGTTTAGAAAACAGTAGACAAGAACTATGAAACATGTTGCAAGTACAGCTGGCATTTCAGTTGGAAATTTGGAATTTACCATTATATGTATAACGATGACAATTAAATGTGTGTTTAGATTATGGGTCAAAGTGTCAAATAATATTCCTGGTTGACTGGTAACAATTATGATAAAATGAGAGGAAAGGGTTGAAGCAACTACTGGACGAAGTAACAATGTTCAATTACAGAGGAAGAAAGAAAAATTAGAGTGTAGGTATTTCTTGAATCACATGCCTATTTAAGGAAACCATGTGGTTTAAATTCATTTATTATCATTTATCAGTATCATAATCCTTAATCTAATGCCAAACAATGTAACACTTGAATAACTCTGTGGATATGACAATAAACATTCAGAAGTTATAAGTAGTATTTTACATACCAAACGAGTGTCAACATCAAACTTATGGCGCATGTGCATTATTTCAACCATGAAAAGATCAATAGCTTCTTCAGGCTTGCGGATGCAGAGCACCTGTCACACAAGTTGCAGGAATTCTAACAAATCATCAAGAGAGGGAGAAAACACCCCGTAAGAATATAACAACAAAAGAACGCTAACTTCAAAATGTTGGAGAGACAGATAACAAGTAAGGTCAGTGTACCACGAATGAGTAAGCAAAAGCAAACTTTCTTTTTTTTAATTGACAAACTGGTCTAGATAGAGTAATAAGAGTAAAATCCCTCTGTCAGAACAATATTTCAATATCTAAAATGATATTATCAGTCTTACTTGATCCTTCCCTTCATAGGAACATGTCCAAAATTGAACAAATAAGGATGAATAAGGACCAAATAGTCTAAATACAAATCTTTAAATGCCTAGAAGCAACGAATAGCACTCACAGCATTCACGACGATGTCTGTCAGTTGATCAGCCAGCGATTCATACAACTGTGCGAAACAGTAAATTGGTATAAGCTCTCACAATACTGAGAGGGCATTTAAGCAGATTATAATCTTCATTACATTCAAAGTGCAGAAGGAACCTTTGTTCTCAATGTTGTTCTTGCTACCATCTTCAATATCTCTTTATCTGGCTCATCACCCATCACTACAGGGGTCTTAAATTTTTCAAGAAATTGTAGTGTTGCTCTTTTTGCAATTTCAAAACCATCAACTAGCACACGAGGATGCATCCCTGCAAAAAAGTTCCAAGCACTTACAACCTATATTGACTAAAGGATACGTTCGAGAAGGAGACTACAACTGTCATCTTTGACAGGGACAGGTGTCAAATGGATGGGTTGGGCTGAATTCAGGCAGGTCAAAATGGTCCAAGTTAATAAATGGATGGGTTATTGACCTGTCCAAAAGCTACTTGGGCTGAAATAGGGTAAAAAGGAGGTCAAAACCCAACTCAACCAATTACTACAAGTTCTAATTACTTCACTTTTCTTTTAATATTTTTGAGTACCTAATAGAGTTATTTTTTTTCTTTATTATGGTTATATATATATATATCAAAGTGAAAATGTCCTTCAGAAAATATTCGACAAGATTTCTCATAGATCAATTTGGACTAGTAATTAAACCAAATTTTGATGGGCTGAAATAGGTCGCGCTAATTATTGGGCACATCCAGAGCAAACTTGGGGGATTGGGCGGATTATGATTTCATGGGCTAATTTTGTCACATCAAGGCGCAATCAAGACCGTGAATATGATACTTAACAGATCACCCAACTATTAACATTTCCCAGAAGATGAGTATGAGAAGACAATCAAAATGTAATCGTGATATAGTTGGCTGCAACACAAACTTTTCACTAAACATCCACACAATTAAATTTCTAAATCTTTCTGGACTTTCCATTCAGGGTTGGATTTCATATTGCACCAGGTAGTTCAATAGACATTTTATAATCGGATGAATGTTTATCTTTTCGTAATAATGTCTCTTTTATATAACAGATGTCAAGGATACAAAAAGAAAATGAAACAAGCTGCTAGGAAAGAAAATATATGGCAAACCTTCATCAATGCAACGCTCAGATTGTTTCATGAGTTCCCCAATGAAAAGCACTGTAGATGTAGTTCCATCACCACTTGTATCATCTTGAGCAACAGCAGTCCTCGCAATCATTATTGCAGTTGGGTTTTGTATTTGCTGCAATTTTTTACGCCAAAAATAAACCAATATATAGCGCTAGTTGTTTTAGTAGTTTACAATTAACATCATCAAATTAATATTCTTCATTTAGCTATATAAAATAAGCAGCAAAGGAAGATTGATCACATAACCAAGAGTCCAAGACCAGCTTCCATACTAAAAATTTGTAATCGTAATGCATGTCCCAGTTTCAACTTCCACTAAAGCCATAACAGATGAACAACAAAGAAAGATGCTCAATGCAAATGGGACCATCTTAAAAAATGTGCTCCATGCCAGTACTTTAGCATTGTGGACAAGTAAGATTATTATCTGGTTTATTTTCCATCATTATCACAAACTGAATATCCTACTAATGTGCCAGCCCTAGCCCACCTTGCTCTCCCAATCCCATTGCAACTCTTTTGGACTTTTTTCTTCTTTTTTGGGGAACAGGTAAAGTAAGCTCTTTTGGACTTATATATGCAGCAGGAATTCAGACATCAATTTCTTAACTTCTTCCTGGATTAATTTGACATTTTTTAAGAGTACTTTACAAGGAATTATCTATCACAATCTTTATAGTTGTGTATTTTTATATGGGCTAAGTTCTAGAGTTATATACATTTGAAAATGTTTGGGCAAAGCACTGTAGTCCTCTGGAAGTAATAATAGTCACATGATTTTTTTCTACAGAGAGGGGGAAGTATTCATCTTGATACAAACTTAATTCTACGTCTCAATACCATCCACGCCAATATCAAGTAATTTTCAGGACACTTGAGGTACAACATTGACTACAAATGTGTAAATCATACAGCAAAACATCTAAAAACAAATACTCCACCAATATAGCTGGAAAAAAGATGAGAGTATAATGAGAGAACTCACCATCTCTTTCAGCAATGTATTTCCATCCTTAGTAAGTTTAATGTCACCGGCACCACCAACAAGCCTAGCATTTACAAGTACACAAATCTCCATAAAATGACCTTGAAAAAACTATATACTATCCAAAATCCATAATAACAAGGAAAAAAAAGGTGCAACTCACATTTTAATGGTTCCCTTAGGGCCGAGATTGGTTTTGAGAACATCCTGCAAACCCTTGGCGGCATTAATATTCATGTGAAGCGCCGCCGATTTGTTGAGTACCTCAGCATTCGGATTCAAAATCTTAACAGACATCTTTACTTATTCCAATGGAGTTTGGGAGGCTAAGCAGATCGCTGTAAGAATGAGAGAGAAAATGGAGTATCGAAGAGTGAGAGGCGGGGTTTTGAGGCCTTTCTGGAAGGGTTTTGTTTTCTTCTTTGAAACTGGAACGATCCGGTTTAAACCGCCCCGATCCGGTTTACACTTGCGGAAGAATTGAAGGGTTTGTTTTCTTTTTCAATCACAATTTACTTTGGATTTCTAATATAATTTTTTTAAATACTTTATTTGTGAAAGTTTTTAAAAGAACAAATGTTCATAAAAATGAAACAAATCCAAAATAATAAACCTCAAAAATTTAACCTTAAATCATGAACCCGAAACCCTGGTATAGGTTCTAACTTATATCCTTTTATTTTCTATTCTTTTTGTATCATTTTATGTGATATTTTTTTACTCGCTACAGTATTTAAGAAAAAAAGAAGAGTTTTGAAACTTATGGTCTAAAGTCATTTTTAGATATTTGTGTAATTGAAAATCATTTTATTAAGGTAAAAGAAAAATTTTAAAGGTAAATTCTTTTCAATTTGAATAAGATGATATTCTTTTGAGACAAACCAAAAAAGAAAATATGTCACATAAAATGGGACGGAGGGAGTATTTTTTTCATCTAAGTTTTTTCTTTCACGAGCTATAGCTTTTGTGGAGATTTTTTTTATATTTTTTTGGAAAGTCTTTTTCATTTATGCTTTTTTAGTTCTTTTGTATCGAATGGAGTCTTATCTTTTAATTGCATAGTCTATAAATTTCAATTTTAATATTGAGGATGAGTTGGATTTATGAATTACCATAAGATCAAAAGTAAGTTTTTATCTTCCCATAATGGCGACGCCATAGCGGAGTCACCAACGAGAGAAGCTGGAGAGCCATTGAAGAAGTGAACGAATCTTTGAGAAATTTTTACTTTCCTTACTTTCTAATTAAGCGTTACACTAGAATAGATAAAATGGTGAATCCCACCAAAAATTTAATTAAAAAAAGGATTTTATCTCTCCCTTTCTTTTTATTTTTATTTATATTGAAAACCTCAAAATATTGATAAGCGTTTAAAATGGTGAATCTTAACTTTTTAACTCTCAGCTCTATTTCACTAATCTTTAAACCTCTGAACTCAACCCCAAAACTTATACTTGGACACTTACTCTTAATCCTAAAACCTTAAATCCAAAACTATCACTCCTAAACTTTGAACCAACTATTAAACCCTAAAATATGTATCACAAATTCTAATTTTAACTCAAATAAAAAAATAATTGTGTATACAATATACAAAATGAGAAAAATGATTCTCTAAATTTCTACAATTTTGTTTTTAATCTTATAAAAAGATATATTTAATTTTGCACATAAGAAATTTGAATTTTTTTTCTTTTATAAGTGAACAAGAAATCTCATTTCCTCCGCAAAAACTTATAACGGTGTCTACCTTATGATATTAGTATTAAATTATGGTAACATATTATGATTTATTTATTTTGAGTCAAAAATATATCAGAAATAGTTTTTTTATCCACGCAAAGCTAAATATAAGATCAAAGTACATCTTATCCTTTTAACAAATTATTATAGTATTTATCTTGTGAAATAAATTAAGAAATCATTCCTAATATTCGACAATTAACACATCAATCAAGGAATACATAGTCATTATATTTTGTATTTCATTGCCTTCATATTTAATTTGTTTGAGTACAAATCTATTCCAGATATATGAGCAACAAATAGGTGATACAATTAAAGTTGAGAAAATCAAGAATATCTATTTGTATCAAATGAATATATTTGCTTATTTCAGTTCGACTAGCATGAAAAATCTTTTCTCTTGCTTATGGATTCTGAGATGAGGGGTTTTAGGAAACAAAATCTCTATTTCTATGATAGTGATAAAGTCTGCGTATATTTTATCCTCCACAGACCCCACTTATAGAATTTTATTGGGTATATTATTGTTGTAGCATGAAAAATCTTTATTAATAATATTTATTTGTAAAAATAAACTGAAGATATAGGTCACTCAATTATATTCTACTTAGTAATTAAATTAAAATAAAATCAAACTTTTTTTGCAATTACACTATAAATAGAGTTCATTCCCAAAGCCACAATAATTAGAGAATGCATAATAATGTATTAGGATTTAGGGGCGCCTCGATTGTACTAACCAGTCCACTATTTGGAGATTAGAGAAGAATCCACCGTTTTTATGCATACACCCTACATCGATTCTTGAAATTCAGTCTGAGAGCTCCAAACTTAGCTGTTAGTGCAAGAAACAGAAAAGTGAGAGCAGCCGCAAATATAAATATGGCTTCCAAGACCGCCGTCATCGCTTGGTACGCCAGCTGAAACTTTTCTAACTCCTTTACAATTCATAAAAGTAATCACTATATTTAATTTATTGTATATGTATGTGTGTGTTTACTCTTTAGGGGCTCTGGAGAAGATGGCCAATTGGGTATTGGAAACAATGAAGAGAAAGAATGGGTTTGTTCAATTAAAGCTTTAAAATCCGAAAAGGTTTCTTCCGTTGTTGCCGGAAGTAGAAACTCTCTTGCCATTTGTGAAGATGGCAAAGTATGTTGCCGATTACTCTTTTCTTTTTTCGCCACTGATTGAATTTCTTGTTTTTATGTGTGATTTTGCTTTGTGGGTTTGTTGAATAAACAGTTATTTACGTGGGGTTGGAATCAAAGAGGGACCTTGGGACATCCACCTGAGACCAAAACTGAGAACATTCCTAGTCAGGTTAAAGCCCTTGCCAATGTGAAAATTGTTCAGGTAATACTAGTATGCCAGCTTTAAATTTTATTTGTGAAAAAGAATTGCTGGAGTTTATTGGTGTAGGTTTTATTTGGATTTCTCTGATGGTAGGCGGCAATTGGTGGCTGGCATTGTTTGGCGGTAGATGATCAAGGCAAGGCTTATGCTTGGGGTACGCCTTTGCTTTATTCATCTTTATCCTTGTTACTATTTTGTCTCTAGAATAAGTAGGGTTACAAAAGTATTATTGTATTCCAAATTTATCAGTTAGGCTGACTGTTTTTTTCCCGATAAAGAATACAAAAATGAAAGGGGAAGTTTCATTTTCTATTTTTGCTTTGGTAGATTGTATCTACAAAGTTAGCATCTTTGAACTTCATCGCAATCTACTTTAAAGGTTAAGATAACAAGGGTTTAGCATCAAACTAGTTAGGATTGACTTGTATGAATCCTCCATAAACATTTCGCCTCTGGTTTGTTTCACTACTCAGCCATCTGCTTTAATAGTTTAGTATTCAAATTGCTAGATTGTGATGATTTGGAGCATTTATGTTTTCAAGTTCATGGCCCTTGCAGGCGGTAATGAGTATGGGCAATGTGGTGAAGAACCAGAAAGGAAAGATGACACTGGACGGCCTATAAAGAGAGATATTGTGATCCCCAAGCGTTGTGCCGCTAGGCTTTCTGTTCGTCAGGTGACATTCTCATAATTTGATTCATTTCATTTGAGGATCTGGACACGTGGAGTTCCTTTCCTTGTTTTGTCAGTTGATGATTCTGCAAATGATGAAGCAGAAACTTTTCCATGTTGTTTTTGGTTATGTATCCTGATAAATGCTTACTAAATAATGGCGATGCAGGGATATTGGCTGCTTTTTCCCTTTAAGCTGGATAATTATACTATGTGCAGCAATGTGAATGTGTTGCCTTCTTTGCCAATTAACTCCTAAGTTCTTTACATAACAGGTAGCTGCTGGTGGCACACACTCTGTTGTTCTAACAAGGGAAGGACAAGTATGGACATGGGGTCAACCATGGCCTCCTGGTGACATGTATGATCAATTCTAATTATTGGTCTCTGGTAACCATGATGTGCTTTTTTGTTTAAGAATTTCATCAGTGCTGCACTAAACCTTGCAGAAAGCAAATTTCTACTCCTGTCCGTGTACAAGGTCTTGCAAGTGTGAGGTTGATTGCAGTAGGGGCCTTTCATAACTTGGCTCTTCTTGATGACGGAGTTCTAATGGCATGGGGTAATAATGAGTATGGGCAACTTGGAACTGGGGATACCCAGCCAAGATCACAACCCATTGCCGTTCAAGGGCTATCTGGTCTCAATTTGGTTTGTATTAATCTGTTCTTCTTATCATTTTGATTATGATTTTCTTTTCTGGTAAGATGATTTGTACTAGATCATTTTGGTCCAATTTCTAGTTCTCTTTATATCTCACAAGAAGTATTTCAGTGTGTTGCACATTAAGTTGTTCATCATGTTAAAGGACCAGTTATTTAGTCCTTAGCTTCTCTGGATAATTATTTTCATACAAACTTACTGCACGAAAAATAACAAGCTCCTATCAATTCTATTGATTCTAGAACAGAAATGGGTCAAAGAGTTGAAATGAGTATATAAGATGTATTAATAAAAGAATTAAGTAAGATAATCTTCTTGTCATGTCCAGGTTGATATTGCTGCTGGAGGATGGCATTCTGCAGCTTTGACAGATGAGGGAGAGGTATATCTTGTGTTTTAATGTTTTATGTTAGTTTCTGGATAGCATTTCTTGCTTTCTGTCTCCTGTACTTTTTATCAGCAGTCAGTGTATATGTTCTTTCAAGATAAATTACACCTCTGGCTGAACATAGGGTATCTGACCATATGTTATTGTTATGGTTTCTGATCAAAAGATCTCCTGATCCTTTATTTCTGGCCTGTGCTAAACCAAAGTGAAAATACTTTGATGATTGGTGTTTATTCTTCCCCCTTTATAAATCTTTTTACATGCTAATAATATAGTTCTATGAAGTTGCATACAACAACAGCAACAACATACCTAGTGGAGTCCCACAAGTGGGGTCTGGAGAGGGTAGAATGTACACAGACCTTACCACTACCTCATATAGCTGGCAATTTGCATTTTGTTGATTTGAATACATTAGCATTTTCTCTCATGCTCAACAGTGATGCTTTCTAGGATTGCAAAGGATGTTGTCAGTATTCTAACAACCTCCTCCATGATGCATGACACTCTTTTTGCACTTGCAAAATTGATATTGAAGCAATGGGTTGTATGGCAGGTTCCTATGTGGAAGGCTGTTTTCAGTCCAAAGCACTTGAGATTTGAAATTTAGTAACCTGCTTCATTAAAACTGTTCTGTTTTGTTAATTATTATCTGCCAAATGCTAGAACATAGGATCATAGTGCTTGGTTAGCAAATAGGTCCAATATGAGGTCAATTTAGCGATAAGTTGTCAAACTTTAGGTCTGTACTTTTGCTTTGTACTTGTCATGGCCGTCAATTTTGTTGGAAAGATTGCTTTTGTCAGGAGTTCTCCTAGATCACTGTGCAAACCTGGCTACACATTCTCTCAATTTGCTATCTTGTGCCTCGGAAGAACCTCAATACAGAATCATATTCCCATGATTCTCTATAGTCAACAACCTGTATCAACTGTGTGTTAACTCTGCTTATTGCAGGTTTATGGCTGGGGAAGAGGTGAACATGGTAGACTTGGGTTCGGAGATGACAAGAGTAGTAAAATGGTGCCGCAAAAGGTTCAACTTTTAGCTGGGGAGAACATTGTTCAGGTGAGTTGTTTGTATCCTTCATTATTAGTACTCAGTAAGTCTCTTTGCTCAGCTCTATGGAAGTCATCGTCCTGTGCTTCGTCCACACTCATTGTGTGTCTGATGGAGGTGCGAAGCTATTGAACATTACTTGTATGTCCAGGAAAAGTGAGAACTGCAATCTTGTTCATTATCTTTAGAATGTTTCTTTATTTGATAAAGTTTATTTTTAGACTGAATAAGAGGGCTCCCTTTGCCAGAATCCTGTTTGAGACTGGAATATTGCTCATCATCAAGTGACACAAATATGGCAGAAAGTCGCAGAAGTTTCTATAATTAAAGGGACGCTTGTTTGTACAAAATTATGTGTGTTTCAAACTATTCTGTGAATTGCGAGGAGTATTAATAACTGTCCAAAAAAGGAGAATGCGGCCAAACTTAAAGGATGAAACAAAAGAATCAAGAGAACAGTCAGAGTGGAAGTCAGACTTGAACGAAGAGAAGGAAGTAAAGACTGATACTCTAGGAAAGAAAACAGTGACTCGGGGTTAATGAAGGTGGAACGATGCTCTTTTCTTCATCAAATTCAGCTATTCTTCTTCTGGAGTTTAAGCTTACAGTCCGTAGTAGTTTTTGCTTATTCCATTGCTGCTCCAATATTTCTTGCCAATTTTGGGGCATATTTAGTGTCCATTTGGCATTCTAAAGACACTTGTTGCCAAAGCAATGGGCACGGCCAACTGACCAAGGAAACACCGCCTTAGAAGGAAAAGAATGCAGGAGAACCAAAATAAAATGTTCCAAACTTGGCAGCTTGTGTGATCAATTGGTGTCTGATACCTAGAAGTAACATTATATTTTGAATCCTTGTTTGTTAATTCATCGTAGAGAGTGGAACAAGAGTAACCTGATTTAATATTCCCTTCGGGGTGGCCCAGTGATTTGGGCTTGAGATTTTCATGTTGGAGGTCTCAAGTTTGAAACCCATTGCTGGCGAAAGCAAGGGGTTTGTCTTATGGGTCGAGTTCGTCGCACCGTACTTGCCTTGTGCAGGTTATCTCTTCTATGTGATTTGCAACTTATTGCATATGAGCGGATGTTTTACCCCATGCGCACCCAAAGGGTAATGGCTATGGGTTTCCCCTGTCATCAAAAAGAAAAAAAAAAGAAATTTGTTTTAATATGTATGATCTTATCCACCGTTCGACTTGCCCATTTCATTTATTTATCTCTGTTCTCCGAGTAAGTTGTTGCTTTCTGTTTTTAAATGTACCGTGATATCCAAGACAAGGGTTCACAAGCTTTTAGTGCTTCTCGTTCTCTAGTTTCCTGAGGTGAGCTATCTTTCTAATGATGCAGGTTTCATGTGGGGGCACACACTCGGTTGCATTAACACATGATGGTCGAATGTTTTCTGTGAGTACCAGACACTGTTTCCCTTGTAATCCTTTAAGTTTGCATAAGCTAGTCTCATGCTAAAGCTCATCTTTCTTTTGTTTTCAATCTTTTACCAAACATGCAATTGTCTTGTCCAAAACTCTTTAGTCAATTTATTATAGCAACAAGCATTTGAATAACATTCTCGTGGGCAATCCGCTAGCCCTTTTTAAGCTTTTGGACGAAGTTGAAATGTATGTTTGAATAACAGATAAACACGTATATTTCCTCAATTTGAAGGGAATACCTCATATTTCAATTTTGAAACATCATCTCCAAGCGATCATCGATAATTATTCCATATTACTGTGTTTTTGTACGTGAAGATATAATAACAACTGATTGTCTATTTGTCATGTGGCAGTTTGGACGGGGAGACCATGGACGACTAGGATATGGTAGAAAGGTGACAACTGGTCACCCATCAGAAGTTCCAATTAATATTCCGCTTCCAAGTGATGTCAGCAGAGCTGAAGGAGGACGTTGGTGCGCTAAACTCGTTGCTTGTGGTGGCCGCCATACTATGGCTTGTGTAGAGTGGCAGACAGTTGAGTCTACTGAGTGACAGCTTCAAAAGTGTCAGTTCTAAGTCTGAATTCAGGTAGGTATCTGATTCAGCGCCGTTATTGTTGTATGAGGTGGTTATACTTGTATTATTATTGAGCAGTCTATGCTATTTAAGTGGAAAGCTCAGAATTTTTCTCTCGGGTTTGGATTGGCGATTACTTGTTCTGTCTGCTTCTGTTAATTACTGTTACTATGTTGTGAATAGCCTAATTCTGCCTTCTTTGGGGCTTATATTGGAATTCCGGTGCCAGTAGCGCCATTCTCCCATACACAACGCAGTGAAGAAACATTTGTTTGTGAATTCAGCTAACCTTACACTTCGATGCAAGAATCATAAGCCATTTCGTCAAATGTTCCAAATTCTCCATGAACCATCTGAAACAAGAACCCAGATTTCATCTACAGCTATTTCTTACCATGCTAGTCGATGAAAAATGGAGTGAAATTTAAGTCTTTTAAACCACTACATTGATGCAAAACACTTAAAATGTTTTAACACATTTTCCCTGCGTTATTTGGGCATACAAATTACCAAGTCTCCCTCAGATAGTGAGTGTTTTTACTGTACAAGTTTTGAGTCTAATCTGCATCATAGCATTCTAAGCAGAGATCCCTACATGTATTTAGCTGATGGTGTAAGCCATTTTGTCGCTATGAATGTAGCTTGACCATCGAAGGAGCAATGGACCTAAGGAGGCTGGCTTGAGCAAGCTAGTGTTGAGGTCCATAAGAACCATAAACAGGGCCGTAACTGCTGCGACAGATCCCAGCGTGCAACAACAGTATATAGAGTAATTGACTCACCATAGCTACGGTGATCAACGCTTCCAATGTTTGCTGTCCAGTTTATATAACAAGTAAAAGAAATGAAGTCTCTAACAGAAAAGTAATTTTATAGCTAAATATGAATAGTCATAGTTAAATGTAGATTTACAGAGACAATTACCAGACGTTTTCCTCTGTGACCTCCCATTATTATCTGCTTGCAAACTAGACTGCATCAGTGATCAGTGATTATAATTATTTTTCTTTCTGGATTTTTGAAATAATAACTATTAAATTGAGTCAAATGAATAGAGTACCCAAAAGCAAGAGCAGTAATGGCCCAAGAGATAATAGCTGAAGCAGCAGCAGTTGCCAAAGTGTGACTGGTCCATTTTCGGAGATGAACAAACCCAGCTAGCATAGAGGAAGCACCCATCACTCCCCCAATCAATGCAAACATCAACACGAAACTTGTGGATGGATTCCCACCTAAATCTGTTCAACACATTTCAATATAAGTAAACATTTCAACACACTTTATTTTATGGGAATTAATTAAAAGAGATGGGCAGGCATACGAGGATGATTCTGTTCGCCATCAATGTATTTGTCAAGTGACCAGCCAGCAAGTCCTAGTACAATTAAATAAACTACCAAATTTATGATCAATAATGGTCCCATAAAGCTTCTCCCACCTCTTCCCACCGCCATTAATTTGATTTATCTTCAACTTCTGCTGCTGAAAATCAGAGTTCTATCAATTTTTGCTTGCAGTATTACATGGTTGTCTGGTTTTTTCCTGAAAATAGGAGTTGAACATTGTTGGATACGTGGTGGCTTCAAAAGGACTCCTTTACAGGTGTCAGACAATAACGCTGATGGGCTTGCATTTTATGAATTAAGACCTCTCTCCAAGCCCATGGTTCCACTTCCCTGGGCCATATGTTATACCTCATTGGCAAGACTTGTCCATGGAACAAATGAGGCTAAAAAAAAAATTAAATTTAACATCATCCATTTTCAAGGCCACTAAATTTCTACTTTGAAGGTTTGCTCACCAAGCAAATGAGTATTCTCTTTTCACAAAGGCTTTGTTGTGCATCCAAATTAGTCGGGCAAGTAAATATAGCTAAAAATAAGGGGGGAAATGATCCTGACCTTTGTTTA
>JAOTQJ010000049.1:21979278-21991677 GCA_025642045.1 Solanum sejunctum | reverse complement strand
ATAAAGAAACCTTTTTAATTTTGCCGTTGTAAATTAAAGTTATATCAAATAGACCAAAAACGTCCTTTTATCTTATGGTCTTAAACATTAAAAATGTCACATGAAAAACTAAAATTAAAATATTATCAAAAAAGAAAAGAGATAATTCTTCTAAAACAAACTAACAGAAAGTAGATCATTCTTCTTGAAACGAAGAAAACAGTAACTTCCAATTTGAGGTGGGCGATGTTGATATGGTACTCGAAAGAAACTTTTCTTGCATGAATTATTGAGAAGTACTGGTACTTGGAAGATGACAATTACTAAAGAATCTTTTAGGTAGAGAGAGCAGCATATATAGCATTTTTGGCTTCCTAAAGTCACTTTTTTTCCCTATTAGCACAGCTTGTATAACCATTTCCAGTTAAAAAAAAAAAGTTGCGTGTTTGAACCGATTTATTTTGATTTTTTTTTAAAAAAAAAAAAAATTGTGCCCATAAAATGCAAGTGATATGACTTCTGCATGTGCATGGGGTACTTCATGCTGAACAATGCTTTAGGGACCAATTGTATTAGTACTTCTTCGTCCTCGTCTTTGTCTGTTGTTTAAGATATAATTTGACTTGACATAAATTTTTTTTTAAAAAATAAATACTTTCAAAATCTGTGATCTGAAATATATCATAAATATCTGTATGACTATAAATTATTTCATTAGGAATAAAATAAGCTAATTTAAAACTTTTCTATGTTATCAGTGTATTTTGGTTTGTAGCATATCAAGTAATAAAGGCTTGTCTCAATTCCAAGTTAGATAGTGTAAAAATTCTTTTACTTCAACAAGCGTTTATATTTTAAATCTCATAGCTTAGCTTGCCACCTATATTGCTTGGACTCTTGAAAAAAATCAGCACGTGCATGTCAGATTCTTCAAATCTCGGAGTGGCATCAAAAGTGATGAATCCGCACAATTTAACTTGCCACCACCTTTTGGATAATTTATAGAAGCAATATGAATTTAGTAGTATTACCTTATCCTCAGATTTGGCTTGAGGAGTAGTGATAGGTGAATCATCAGCCACGCATCGTTTTGTTGATCTTTCTTCTATGGATGGAGTACGAGCAGGACTTGGACTCTTTGAACTCAAGTAATTTTCTAGTGTACTGCTCTGTGTTCCCACATCTCTTGTAATGCTAACTGTACAAGCTAAGTCAGATTAGTAACTTGGAGACATTATACTCTATCAGTATAGTATAGTACTAATGACGAAATGAAAAGAGAACAAGTAAGTATATATACCTTTGCTTGGAATTTGGATTTTTAGTTCATGTGGAGACAAATGAGGAACTACTTTTGTAGAAGGTTTCGGATGGAATTGTCGAGTACTTGGATGTTGTGAAGGATAAATCAAAGGTGCAGACATGGCGATTTTATTGGTGAATTGTCGAAATGATCTACCGCTTAGTGTTTTTGCAGATAAACATTCCAATGGAACTTCCCCTGATAAAGGATTGCATATATATTTCTCTGCTTCATTCCATTTGGAGTTTAAAGCCAATCCATCTGGTGACATGTATTCCCAACTATATATTGTTTTTGCCTGCAATGCTACACTCGAAAAAAAAATTTGAAGGAATTTACAAGTGAATTTATTCGAACCTACTGACTCTAGATTCTGAATCGTAAAGGCCTTACCTTTAAGTGCAGTGCTAAAAGAATAAGTTGATGGGTCAATTTCTTCTGTAAAAAAGATTCAAACTTTATGAGAAAAATAGTCATAAAACAATCAAATAGGACAAGTAGTTTTATTACAGTACCTCTTAAGGTGTAACCAGGGGAAGAAGCAGTGCTAGAAATGGAAATGTTTGATCTAAAAGGTTTTGCATCTTCTCTGAAACTTGTAATATAAGAAGCTGAAAATCTTCTTGAATTAGTGTTTTCTCTGCTAATTTTGGCCTTAAGAGCCCATTCTCTTAGGTTAAAATCGCCATCATCGCGTCTTCTTGAATTTCCAATAGGTGATTGTGCCATACTAGTTTCTAGTTTCATGATGATGAAGTTTTGGTGTGGACTTAAAAAGTTGTTACCTTTTTATATAGAAGCAAAGGGAAAAAGAATTGTCTGCAGAATCAGCAAGAAAAAGATGCTATAAAGAGCAGCTGCTCAAGAAGTAACTTCCAATAATAATAATAATAATAAGCTTCAGAGATTTCAAATTTGAATTTCCTGTATTTGACAGCAACCCCTTCTTTTGAAAACAAAATTTTGATAAATAAAAACAAAGAAAAAATTATGAGATGAAAAGTGGGCCAGATAAATATTTTTGTGGTTTATTTGCAAACAAAATCAAGTGGAATGTCTAATCTTATTTTGTGATTTACATAAAAAATGGAGGGGAAGTTGGTGCTTAATCTTATTGTTCAGCTCTCATTTTCTCCAATTTAGGGGTTGTGATATTGTACTATAAAGAAATGCACATTTTTCTTTTTTTGGTCTCTCTTGATACTTGGTATAAATAATATAGGTATGGGTTTGAATGTTAGGTTGATTCACCCAAAACATTGTGTAGATGAGTGTGATTCAGTTTTGGTTTTATTAACTTTCTTGTTCAATTCTAGTTGAATAAGCTATGTCATCTCTTTCAATTTGGCAATCTGGTTAAGAATGATGCTATCAATATTCAAGTATTATAACTAATTTTTTCCCTCGATAAAAAAAAGATATTAAGAATGTGATAGGTTATCAAATGTACTTGAGGTTCTATCGAAAACAACTTCCTCGAGGTTCTATCGAAAACAACTTCTTAGGCTAGGTATGCATCACCCTCCCCGGATTTCAGTCTGTTATTTGCAATCCCTTTTTTTAAAAATAAAAAATAAAAAATAAATTAATCTTAAATATATGACATTAAAAAAAGAGCAAGTCAGGTGAACTAAAACTCATACAGTTGGACCACTAGAGTCATGATAATATTTGAATATTTACCAATAACCTCGAATAGGAGCAGCCAACATTGAAAGAGACAGGCGGAGATAGCCGCCTTGCTACATTCAAAAGTTCAAAAGAAAAAGAGTTGATTTTCATTTTGCAAAATAAGAACATAACATGTGTTGGCGAGGTTATGACCATATTCTCAAAGATATTTGAGAAGGGAATAAAATTAATGAACATTATTCCTCAGTGTTGGGTTATTTTCGTTGTGGGTTGGAAAGATTAAGTTGAAAGGGAAAGGCAAACAATTAAATATCATTTTTATACATAAAAAATTATTTTCCATCATCCTCGTAATAATTATGGGGTGTGGCTGGTAGTAAATAGGTCCATCATCTCGTGGGCACATAGTCACTGTCAGTTTTTGTCTCACCTATATGCAACGTAGGTTTCATTGCCAGTTTAGATAAAAATCTCATGTCTCAGAACCTTGATGTTGGATCATTTTCGACTGTCGCACTCTTTTTCATCTTTTAATTATGTGTAATATAATAAATAATGAATACTTGCACCAGTCAAAGGAAATAATTTATCTGGCGCTCCAAAATCTTGAGAGAAAATGGGGGAATCCCACTTTTATTTTTTCTGTCCCTAATTTTGAATACTGATTAGACAGACAAGAAATTGATGTTTAAAGAATCTTTGCTGTGCATTTCAGACAGAAGCAACCCGATAAAAAAAGAACAAAAGCTTCAATTACTTTTTTCTTCATTGTAAAAGTGGTAAACCCCACATGAATATTCTACCAGGATAGTTACTGTCTAAGCTTCATTTTCTCAGCAGTGAAACCTACAAAGTGTAGGTTCTTCACACACACAACATGTTTCAACTAACGCCCCCGCCCCCACTCCAAAAGGCAAACTTCAACTTTCACAAAGTGTTTGACAGACGATGAAATTTAAATGATCGTCAGCCAGGGAAAAAAAACTTAGAACAGTAGTGAAGAGGCATAGGAGGTGAAAACAAAATGTTATATTCAAGTAACCAAGTTGAGTTCTACAGCATCTATAGAACTCTAGAGAGACGGATAATACCAGTAAACAGTTCCTCGCTGACTTAACATCCTTAAGATGATATTCGACTACAATCATTAGTGAAAAGGATAAAGAGTTCTTATTCCATAATTTATGGTCTGGGCATAACGACATGGAGTATGACAGCTTAATTCACAGCTCTATTTATCAGAAAACCATAATGTCATCTCCAACATAGCACAATTCTAGCAAAGCTTATTTTAGACAGAAGCTAAATTCCCAAAAACAAGCAAATATTGGACCCATATTATAATGGCAGAAAGCCCTCTTACCACACAACATCTTAACAAGGATGCTTGGTCTCATACCCCCATCAATGTCGAGAATTCCAGCAGCAATGACCAGGAACATTTGCAACAATTGTATCATCAAACATGTGGCTTCAATAGTTACGATGCACTTTGATCTCTGCGGTAATGGAAGCCATGCAGCAAAGCGGACATCAATTGCTGAAAGAGTTGACCTCACTCAACAGCCACTAGCCAGATCTTCCAATAGCTTCACTGCCAATAAAAGCAAGATATAAGATATTATGTTTCCTGAACAACCTACCCTTCTTTAAAAAACAGAAAAGAAACTAGGTAACTTTATATTCACACAAAGAACTCATCAAGAAACTCCACTAAGCTATCTATTTCCCCCACTAAATCTTTCTTACACCAAAAATTCAAAAGACCAAGGCATCTCATGTTTCTCATACAACCTACTTCTGCCACATTAATTATATGGTGTGCCAAGTAATGCTCAAGAAATTAAAATATGGAACCAAATGGCAAAAATTCTATTCCAACCACAAAAAAGTGAAAGAGTTATCCAAGAAATTCTACTCCAACCGCAAGAAATTAAAATATGAAAGAAGATCTTTCACAAGTTATCCAGGAAATAATGAAATATAAACCAGATTAGAATCTCCCACAGAAAAGTAGTAGGAGTAATTTCTTATAGTTGTTCTATCCATCACTCATACGACCACACACATAACATCACAAACATGCATTTATCAATTTCAAAGGGCACTCAGTCTTGGAAACATTCCAATGAGATCAATATTTTCTAGAAGCATTAAATAGTTACAGTTAAAACAATTCTGGGGAACATAGAGTATGTTACATGGTGCACCTTCTGAAAGTCAATTTCTTAGTGGTGTTTCGCAAACTTTTTACTACATCTCTCCCTCTCTCTCTCTGATACTGAGTTATCATCTCGTAGAAATAATGAGAAAAGGATCAAGGTCCTTACTCCAAGAGCTCAGCCTCCTTCACTTGATATGAACCACTTAATAGATCTGGACAACTGCAGCTCAAAGACTGTTCAACACTGGCAAAAGGAGCACCATAACCAGGTGAGACAAATGAGCATGACCAAGTTCTAAAATTGGAGAACTTTTATAACATACAAATCACTTATAATACTTACTCCTCCCATAAGATACCCTCAGCAAAACCACCCAATTGGCATAACTTTTCTATCCAAATGTGAAACATGAATGACCTGCAACGCAGCAAAAAAAGGGGGAGGGCGCATAAATTTAATGTTTAAAGCACTGAAAATCATGAAATGAAGTAATTTGCTGCAGAGCAAAAGACAGGGAGCTGTAGGTATAAGGAACCTGAGATGCACAATGAGAGTTTGCTTATTAAAATTTGTCATGAAGATCAAGCCCTAAGTTGCACGGACTCTTCATTTCTGATGCCACACCCATATCGACACAATGTGGGTGTGGATGTGGGTGTGGGATTCGTACCCAATCTAGTCAACCAATTTCAGGTAATTTGACCAAATTCGAGGGAGAAATTTTGGACAGATTCAATGATTTAAGTAATCAAAACTAATACTAAGGTTCAATTGAAGAAATGAAATGCTTCTTCCATGATTCTCCAGTTGATCAGTGTTTTTTAACTCAATTTTCCACATAATATCTCATAATTTAGGTTCTATAACTTTATTTTTAGATATTTGTAATATTATTAGCCGAATTCCTGCACCAGTATCCAGACATGGATTCGTATTCCCGAATCTTAAAATTTTGATCATAGAGGATCCAACCTCTTAAATCAACACCTGTATGTCAGGAGGGTCATTGGTGCACCAAAAAGTCACAATAGCTTTTGATGCTAGTGTTGGAAAATAATCAGAAGACTGGACAAGTTTTGCGGCTACTACAAACTAAAAGTTTGGGAATGGAAGGAAAAAGTCTTTCTGGAGTGACAAATAGGTTGGTACACAAACATTCAAGGAGCAACATCCTCACCTATTAAGTTCAGCCCTGACACCTGATGCAACTATCCATGAGGTCAGGAACAGTAGGGATGGAACATAAACTTCAGAAGATTAGACTACTTAATGACTGGAAGTATATGGTGGACTGTATGGAGGGAAAGGAAGTCAAGGAGTTTTGAAGGAAAACACAGCATCACAGAGAAAGTAAAGTTGAGATGCATCATATAATTTTATTTTTGGTGCAAAGAAGAACTTTTGAGGATGTAAAGACTTTATTAGATCTATTTTTTTTATAACTGAGAAATCCATCTGTGTGTCCGCCCTTTAGACCAACCACGAACTTCTAAACTCAATGGATAATGGGCCCCCCTTCTACCCTTCTCCACTAAAATACCAGACTTCGCTTGGCATGGTGTGGGGCTTGAACCTGTGAGTTTAGCCACAATCCTCCACCCTTTGCCACTTGAGCTAGGCCTTGGGGGCTTTATTAGATACTCCCTCCGTCCCATTTTATGTGGCACCGTTTGACTTAGCATAGTATTTAAGGAAAAAAGAACTTTTGAAACTTCTGGTCTAAAATCATCCATAGATATTCATTTGGTTGAAAATCACTTCATTAAGGGTAAAAAGGGAAATTTAAAGTTAAAATTGTTTCCAATTCCAGTAAGGTGGTATTCTTTTTGGGACGGACTAAAAAGGAAAGGGTGTCACATAAAATGGGACAGAGTGAGTATTACTGAATTCTTGTTAGAAAAGTGGGGATTTCTTTTGTTTTAGTATTGATGTGTTCATGTGTAAACATGGTTCTAGAACAGCCTTTGTGCTGGAAGTTTTTTTGAATAATACTCTAGCATTTTCAGAAGAGAAAAAAACATGAAATATTTTCGTCCCACAAGCAAACAAAATAACATGATATTGACTTGTAAAGTTGCTCGTGCAAATTATCTTGTTGAGGCCAATCAATATAGGAAATTTCTGGTTGACACCCTTGAGAAATTAACTTATCAGAGAATCCAATGTATGTATGTAGAATAAAAATGTTAATGAACGGAAGACTCACTGACCAGAAAAAAACCACTCAGCATCTCTAGGAAATTGCATATGCAAACGTGCTTCCTGCAAATACAAAGGGTGTGGATGTGATCAAATGAGGTGTCTTTATAATAAAAGAGATCCTTTTCCACCAATGACTTGTCAATGTCTAGGGCTAATGCTACATTCCAGCAATGTGATTCAAAAATTTAGACAGGCGGGCATGTCGGCAATTAATGTTAAAAGATCAAAATAAATGACCAACGGTTCGCATACAAGAAAGAATAACCTTGTATTGCATGACCTCAACCTCGAACAATGTTCGTTCGTAATGTTCGTTCATGCTAACTACCTTGATTGACCTCTGACTCTTCCCATTAGTAGGATAAGATAAAGGGATGCATGATCCATATAGAATTTTAGTTGTGAATACCTTGTCCGAGAAGCAATACCGTATTTGCAGATAAAGCTGCAATTTCTTGGACCTTTTCACTGGAAAATATTGCTTGCACAACTACATAAATGTAAAACAGGAAAGCAGTTATTAGATGAGAAGTGATAGACCCATACAATAAAGGGTTAAATTAACAGTGATCACAGAAGGCCGGTCATGTTTAATGAAAGTAATTCATCCCACTTGAAACTACTTGGAAAATTTGCAATTTTAAACAAGCATGCAGAATAATTAAAAGACTGAGATACTCTAGAAATAAGAAGACTGTATAATTCAAAGGGATCCAAAAAAACTCGGGGAGAAAAAGAAGATTGGGATATAACTGACCATAAACCAATCACCAGATGGAAGACAAATACAGTATTAATGAACTCTGAAGGCACTTTTGATATGGCATAGCCATGAGCATCTTGGGAGGCTAATGGAATAAACACATGTACCCTCCCAAATGCCAGTTGGATTGTACAAGTCACTATGCACTATCAATGAATAAAAGGGAACTGACAATACAAGGATGGTAATCGTAAAATAAATGAATATTCTTCACTGATATATTTTTTTTTTTTTGGAAACTGATAACCTTTCACTGCTACACATTATCATACAAGAAAAAAAAAGAAAAAAGTTTGAAGTTTGAACAAGAGGTCCAGAGTTCAGACTCCAATGTAGGTACCAGCCACCAGGTGGGAACCACCCCACCCCACCCCAAACAAAAAGAAAAGAATCAGAATATTAAACACATTATTTGTGATTCAAAATGTTTCTCCTAAATATGGAAAACAATACCTGAAGTCTGTACAAGCTTCTCTGCAGAGTCTTTGCTGTCAGTTTGATTGACAGAAGCATCCATGTCAGTCACCGCAATCATGTGTACAGTATGAAGTGCATCTGATATCCAAACAGTTTGTGATCCTGAAAGGGACTTCCAATGGCATTACAAAACAGAGAAAGATGAAATTCTATGACATCACCTTTTTTATGAACCTTTCTAAAGCAAGATACCAATAAACTAACATGGCATTATGTCAAAAAAGATAAACAAACACAACATTATTAAATCGCAAAGGATGGAAATATACTTGTAGAAGAATCTGGAAGAACAGCGAGCTTTCGAACTTTCAGGTTGTGAGTTAATTGTTTCATGTGACAAGGAGTCTCTGATCCATGGACAAAAGTTGCAAGGAACAAAAGGTGAAGATTTCCTTCAGAATCCAAGATCAGAAACCTAGTGGAAGATAAGGCCTGAATGCCAATTGATTTTGGCTTTGCTGACTTAGCCGGTATCTTGATAGACTCAAAATTATCATCCTTGTTTTTGAATGCCACGAAGTTTGCAATTCCCTCTCTGGAATCTTGTCTGAGTCTTACAGACCTTAACTTCGCTGCAAGTTAGAATGAACAATCAGCAGCTGTAGGAAATGACAATTGGAGTTTCAAGATCTTAACATGCAGGAGAAATCACAGAAAAGTTAACGAAAGACAAATGATGTAAACTACTTTTTTTCAATAGCAAAAACAACCAATGTACCTAGTAATAAGATTAATTGAAGAAAAAAACACCCCAAATAAATGGTAATGGATCAGAGCGGAAAACGAGTAGCAACTAGGGACAAAGATTTTACTGGAAATAAATATAGCAATCTCCTTCAGTCCTGTTGTGCATTCATATCTTTGAGAAGGCGAAAGAAAAAGTGTAAGAGGAACAAAGGACAAGAAATGGAGTGCCAAGTGGTCTGCACCAAAATTCAGAGCATGGAATTAGGGTTAAAGTCTTCAATTCAGTCATTAGCTTAACAAATTCACACTGCACTCTACGTCTTTAGCAGTGACATTACACAAATCCTAGGCATCATACTTTGTGTTGTAGTATTTTTTGTTAAAGCAGGCTCTGTCAAAAGATGGGGAATAAGGGTAAAGATTGCAACTTCGCGTGTTGGTTGATTTATTGAAACATAGACATTGTGTCGGCCTCGCTCTTATCCCTAAAAGGATATACCAATATCTAACCAGATTACAGGGACTTTCACGAACACCAGGCAAAATGCAAGTATAACAAGTAAACCTTCAACATAATTAGTTGGTATCACTTACATGGATCCTTTTATTATTACTATTACTATTATTGTTATTTTACCCTCCACAGACCCTACATAGTGCTATTGCACTGGGTTGTTCTTGTTTGTACTATTATTAAACATATTTTTTTGCGTGTGTGTTCTTAGCTACGTTCTTTAATCCAATCCATTGGATATTAAGCCAACTTTCTCCATTTGCTCTTAGATCTACTTAGACTCCTTTATCACCTACAGGGATCCTTTTATTATTACTATTATTATTATTTTACCCTCCCCAGACCCTAAGTAGTGGAATTTCACTGGATTGTTGTTTGTATTATTATATATATACTTTTTTTTTGTGTGTGTGTGTGTGTGTTCTAAGCTACATTCTTCAATCCAATCCTTTGGTTATCAAGCCAACCTTTCTCTATTTGATCTTAGATCCACTTCGACTCTTTTATCATTTCTAATCATTACATTGCTGCAGCAATGAATCGGCACCCATGGAGATCTTGTACAACATAACTAACCATTTTAGATAACCTCCTATTTTATCATGTATGAATGTTATTTGTGCTCTCTAAAAAATGTGATATTCTCTAATTTTGACATTTTTTGTATCAACACATCCATCTTAACAGCCAAACTTTTAGAGACTACAACACACATCTTAAAGCTCAAAAATGATCACTCATGAAATTGTTGGTATCAGACTATTCTAATGGGGCGTCATTTACCTAACATAATAGGAACAAACTGTTTTGAAGACAATCTAGAATCCTAAACCCCATGACTTGTGGAGTCATGGATCTTTCTCCTACTGGGAGGGGAGGTAGCTAAGGTTCCCAGATAAATAGCAAGTGCCTGTTCATTGTATTTGAACTTTCTAAACAAATTTATTTCTACTTAGAAACTAATCCAAGCAAAGTGAACACGAAATAACCACCAATGTCTTGCTATTACATAGCCTACACAGCCAAGGATTTACAGAACTAATTGCCCTAAGGAACATTGCGATTGTACCCTATTTTTATTTTTATACACAGACACGATGGAGCAAGAAGCACAGTAGAAATGTGAGTAATATAATAGATACGCGTACAAATCCCATTAAGTGATCCATGTCTTTTTGCAATTAACAGTACTACATTTACCACCGAGACGTTATTGCAATATAATAGCAATGAAACAGTTCTAAAATAAAACATGGAATCTCTATGCTCAGCTTCTAAAATAGCCATGGAAGGACAGAAAATCAGAAAGTATTCCAGCACCTGATTCAGTGCGGTTCTCGATCCTTACATCCAATACGCCATTGGAAGGAAACTTCAGTTCCATTTCCATGCCCGTCAATTTGCTACGATCAGCAGAACAAATGTCAGCATTCATACCATGAATCATCCCATTTCGTAAAGGTGGCTTTTTTATCTCCATGTTATCTTTTTCTGACCCACCATTCAAACTTTTCTTAGCCGCACCCTTCCTCTCTCTCTTAACTCTTCCTTTGATCAATGGCCGTAAGGGGAACACCCTGACCCCATTATCTTCCCCCAAAATCAGGAACCCAAACGACACGCTAATGGAAAATACCGGCAGAGAGCAATCAATCACGGCACACTTCATCAATTTCAGCTCCTCACCCCCCAGGTGCTTCACAGAAAAAACCCAAATCTTACCATTCGAAATAGAGTACAAAGCAAACACATTGACATCCGCAGCCAATTTCACCGAGACCCCATGAGAAACCCCAAAAACAACCCCGAATTTACTCTCGTCAAACTTCAAATTACTGTGATTGCATACAACTTTCGCCGGAGTAAAAGACTTCCTCGCAGAATTCAGGACATAGAAACGAAAGAGAACAGCGGATCCTCCTGAAACAGGCGATGATATGAGAAAAAGGGTAATTGGATTAGGGTTCCGGAGAAGGAGGAAAGCGGCGGCGGATATGGGCGGTGGGACGGTGGTCTGTGGAGGAGGAAAGGAAGAGATGGAGAAAGGAGAGAAAGAAGGATATAGAGAGATAGAAGAATCGGAATGGAGGAGAGCTAAAGAGAGAGAAGAAGGGTGAAAAAGGAAAGAAGAAAAGTGCGGTGGTGGAGAAGGGAATGAAGGAGAGAAGAAAGGGGGTTTTGGAAGAAAAAGCTGATGAGCTTCAATAACCATTGTTAACGTGAATTTGTGAAGAAGCTCAATGAAGAAGAAGAAACAAGAAACAAGAATGGGTTTCGGTTTCGTTCAAATTGGATTCTCGATCGGCTTCGTTTTTTGGAAACGTTGATGTTGATGTTTGGAGAAGAAGAAGATGAAAGTATTTTTTAGAGGTTTTTTTTTTTTTTAAGTAGTCAATGGTACTTAGTAATTAATGAATTTGGTTTGGTGGTAAATAGTGTCGTCAGTCGTGACGCACGTGAAAGATACTTAAACTATTTTATTATTTCTTTTGAAAATACACTTAAATTATTTTTTTTTAATTTCGGACTTAAACTATTTTCATTTTTGTACCTAAACTAGAAATATACATTTTTCGTTTATTTCATTTTCACCGTAACATCTGTATTATATTTTATCTTTTTATTTAAAAGAATATCACATAAAATATTTTATCTTGATAAAATATATAAATTTTTG
>JAOTQJ010000049.1:21909792-21921382 GCA_025642045.1 Solanum sejunctum | reverse complement strand
TTAATAATTTAAAATATTTAAAAATTATTTAAAATTTTCTAAATTATATTTATATCACATAAATTAAACATAAAAATAATAAATATTGAGCACCAATGTCTAGTCTAATGCTAAAGTAAACTTATAATATTATTTATTTATAGTACTATCTATCTAATATTAACTATAAATTAATAAAGGGGTACACAAGGCAGATGGAGAAATTAACAAGTTAAGTTATCTTATAAATTGATTGTTGCTTTGTCATTCTTATCCACTCTTATTTTGCCAAGTCTTCACTCTCTTTTTCTTCACGTGTCACCTTCTCCTCAAAACCCTAAAGTTGTAATTAAACCCCAAGCAATTCTTACATGGCATTTTATCACACACTTTCTCAAAAACAAAAAAGGAAAAATATTTAAGAAAACCGTCTTCGTTTTTCCTTTTTTTTCTTGCTTTCTTTCTTCTTTCGGTCTACAGTGTTCTTTCAGTTCACCGTTTTTCTGACCCAAGCACAAAGATTGTTTTTTTTTTTTAATTTATGCAGCCGTTGTTTAGGATAACCACGAATCAATTGGGGGGACTGTAGAAAGAGGGTGAAAAAACATAAGTTTAGGAAAATCCGACTTGGAACGTTGTTGTTCCACCTCAGATTCATTATCCCAGGTCAGCTCCCCCACCACCTTTGCTTTCATTGTTTTTTCCTTCTTACTTCCTAGGTATTTGTTATGAATTGTTTATTTTTCTGTTTGTTAGTACTATTCAAACACCGAAACCGACAATTCTAGTAGAATTGCCTTAAAGATTGTTTTTTTTTTCTGTGTGTGTGTTAGATTTGAAAATTGGGATCTTTTAGTTGTAAGCGGTTTCCTTTGGGTTTGATTTCTTGATTCCTGTTGCTGTAGAATAGTTTTAATTTTTTTTCCTGTTTGAGTTTGATAATCAATTTAGCAAGCTCCAAAGGTTTCTGGAAGATTAATTCTTGCAATTTAAGTTGTTCAATTTTGACAAAAGAAAACCCAATTCTCTGACCATCTTTGTGTTATGAATTAAATGCCTATGATTCGTTTAAGTAAACTTTCCAAAATGTGCCTTTTGTTCCTTATTTACTTTTTTGGGTTTTAATCTTTTGTTCTGGTGCTAAAGGTATGTTAAACCGTTGCCCACAAGAATTTTAAGACCGCAATTTGGAAAATACTTTTATGCTAAGATTGATTAACCATTATTTAGCAATAAAAAGGAAATTAATACAATTCGTTTTGGAGGAGGAATGGTGGAATTGATTGGAGCCCTAAATGTTGCAAAGTTAGTTTGTTTCCACGAAAGATATTTTGCTGGGAGTTGTCAAGCAGAGCCTCTATTGAAATTGGTTGTGATGTTCAAGATTGTGTTTTGTTTGCAATACAATTAGAATGATTTTTGGTGATTTTAATCATTAATAAGTATGACATAACACGAACAAACTGTCTTTTCTCTTTAGGAACCCGTCACAAATTTATTATCCAGTAGTAAAATTAATTCATCAAAAAATGGAAACTAAAATATTAAGCTGGCCATGCACAACCTATTTTGATATTATTAATTTTTTGCTTTTTTCAACTTGGAATTGTGTATTAGTTAGACTCTTAAGAATCGGTGCATAAGATTTTGATTCTTCTCTAATGAGTTTGAATACATGTTCTTAAAACAAGATAGTTCTGTTGAGTTCTCTTTGCGATACAATGCACTTTTTAGTGATTCAACTAGAATGAGATCGTGTCTATTAGTGGGGCGCGGCTTGAAGTGGTAAGCTTTTGGAAAATAGATTATTTGGAATAGGTTAAGCATTCTATTTCTTAGTGGACATTTATTGCCATTTATTTAAAAGAAAAGGTGAACAAAAGGTGAGCATGGTGTACATAGATATTGGCTGTATTCTATAAGCAAAAGCACCAAAATTAGGCGCACAAAGATTTAATATCAAGAAGACATGATTAATTTTGTCGACTGTTTTTGCAATCAGTCATTTGTGCAGGGTTGGCATTCTGTTTTGATGCAATTGGTCTTTATGGGAATGATGTTGGAGCCATGAAAAGTATGGATTAGCAACTATTAAGGAAAAGACTTGACCATTACGATCAGTGATTATCTATATTTTGGACTTTGATTATGTAAATAAATACATCCAGTAACTTTTCTCCAGATTCATCATGTAGACATGTAAATGAATTTCCTTCTATTAGTCTACAATGTTCTCTTTTGAAGAAAACGTACCAGATAGTAATTTCTTTAATAAAATATTTTAATATTTTTTAGAAGATTTAGTTTGAAATGAGTACTTGTCTTATTTACACTAATACATCCCTCTAAAATTTTGCTTTTTTTTTTTTTTTTATGATATTTGACATACAGATCTTATTGAAGTTTAAAAGATTGTGTTGCATAGATATGTAAATTATTTATTTTCTTTGATGGATTTACAACTTTTACATCCTTGTTATTGTCAGCTTGAGGATACAGTCAAATCGTTTTTGTGTAGACTGAAAAGTGGAAATATGATGTTGTTTCTCATTGTTATGGTATACATGGTGGGTTCAATCTATTCTTAGGCAGAGAGGTGTAAAGAACTTGTCTACATCTATGTAGCGTGAACTCTTCAAAATACCCCACGCACCTTTGTCGGCACGACATGGGTGTGTGTGAGATTCATACTGGATTTGGTCATCTTACCTTAGGTACTTTGACCATATTCTACGATCGAGAAGTATAGATTGACCATATCAAGTATGACAATGCTTTCCCATTTCACGAGACAAGATAAACTTCTGATGTTTAAGGAATGAGGTTTGTTAGTTTTAGTTCAATACTATTATAACTCAAACTAATCGAACTAATACTTTATATGTCTTAATGTACATCTATTGGTCATATCCCAAACTTGTATGAGTGTATCAGAATTTGAATCCATACCCTTAACAGCTACAACCACAATATACATAGTAAAATCTCACAAAGTGAGGTTTGGTGGAAGGTAGGGTCTACGCAAACCTTACCACTATCGCATGGAGGTAGAGAGGTTGCTTCAGAAAGAACCTTGACTCAAGCAAATCCAATCAAAGTAGTAAGGAAAAGAAATGTGGCATTTAAGAAAACATTGCAACTTGGATCCATACTCCCATATCTTAAAATTTATGTCATAAAGAATTTGAGCTCTAAATCCACACCCGGATCGGCTACTTGACCCCAGGCTCTAGCAACATAGATCTACAACGATATATTCACAAGTGTAATTTTTCAATCTTGTACATGCATCAAGTCAACCGTAATTAATTTGGATTTGAGGCATATTGATCTCTAGTCTTCCTATTATGTCATAAGGATAGGTTTCGAGCCAAATTTGTATATCATTTGCTTACTAGAAAGCCAAAAATTGAATGACTTTTCTTTTGATGATCATGGTGTATGGGCTAGCTTTCGCACACCTCAACTAAATCCACTGGATACCTACCACCTTCCACTAGAAACATGTATTAGGTAACGTTGTCGACCAAGGGGAAGAATCACCTTGTGTTTTTTTGTCTCTATTAGGATTGAACCTGAGACCTCACGGCTCTCAACCAGTTCATTGACCGCTAGGGCACACCCTTGGGTGCCCTAAAACTGTATACTTAGTCATATGATAATGTCTTGTAATTAATTGACAAAATTTTGCAATGGCTGCAAGCCTATCGGTATATCACTATCCTCCTTTCTTTGATTTGGGACCGGCAATGCGAGTAAATCACATGGAAGGAACTTGTCTTGAAAGACCTACATTTTCTTGGGATCAGTGCCTCACAATGCAGACGTGGCTATAGATCGGGCACAATGGTAGAAAAGGATCCATATAAGTGATATCTGCCAGTGGGGAATATGATGTAGTCTAGAGACTCTTAATATTATTGTTATCTATTACAATTACTAGTATTTAAATATTTAACCTAGTTTTCACTTTTTATTTCCTACTTGGTATGATGATAACATGAGTTGAGCTAAATGGAGAAAGTGAGGATTCATATAGTCAGGAATTGAGCATAATACTTGTTGTTCCTATGACAATGACATAAATAATCTTTGTAGATGGAAAATGGTAGGAGTTCTAACTTCTACCCCAAAAAAGAATGTGGAAGAGTTCTAATTTCTTTCCCTTTTTATGATCTATTTAGCATTTAATTGAGCACGCTATTTCCGGATTATTCGCGTGGATACCCACATATACAATTGATTGACTCAATGGGAGCTGAGGAAGAGACCACTCCTACAAAGACTTCAAAGTCAGCTTTAACTCAGGTTCCTTTCTTCTCTTTCGTATATTAACGGCTAATAAATCATTGAACATGTGCTATTCTGTCTCTCTCTCTTTGTGTATTAAAGCATGTGTTGGCTCACTTTTCACAAGTTTCCTAATGTTTGATCAGGAGACACCACCTGCACCTGCATATCCTGATTGGTCAAGCTCTATGCAGGTTGTTATTAAGTTCCATTGTGATTGAGCCAATCACAAGAATACTGATGAATAATATTTTAGTTTCCTATTTCTTTTCCCATTTAGGCTTATTATAGTGCTGGAGGTACTCCGCCCTTCTTTGCCTCACCTGTTGCTTCTCCTGCTCCCCACCCCTACTTGTGGGGAGGTCAGGTAATTACTTTTTTTGTTCCTAATTTATTTGTATCTTTTTGATTATTAGCTACCACACAACCTCAGAACTCACAGTTCTACTTTCTCTGATCACCTTCTCATATTTCAGCATCCTCTTATGCCTCCTTATGGGACTCCAGTTCCATATCCAGCTTTATATCCTCCTGCCGGAGTTTATGCTCATCCTAACATTGCCACGGTAATCAAGCGTATTGGTAATTTATTCTTATGAATTTAAAAGCTGGTGAAAGCAAGTCACCTCTGCTTCCCAAAATAAAAGAAGACTGGCCATATTAATACTATTGTTTACATGTTTTCAGCAGACTCCAAATACTGCACCGGCAAATCCTGAATCAGATGGTAAGGGGCCTGAAGGAAAGGATCGAAATTCAAGCAAAAAGTTGAAGGCCTGCTCTGGTGGCAAGGCAGGCGACAATGGGAAAGTTACTTCAGGTTCTGGAAATGATGGTGCCACACAAAGGTATGATAATGACTCATCTTTCTGTAGATTCTTCTTTATGGTTCAGTCATGCATCTGGTTGTTATGTTTTTTCTTGAACAGTGATGAAAGCAGAAGTGAAGGCACAACTGATACAAATGATGAAACTGACAACCATGTGAGTATTGAGATCAATCTAACTGCCTCTTTTCTTTGTTTACATACTATGGAGATCACGAGTCTCATTTTTATTCTTACCTTATCCTGTAATTGTTAATTGGAACTTTTGTTGATCATATGTTGTCTCACAGGAATTTGCTGGGAACAAGAAGGGAAGCTTTGATCAGATGCTTGCAGATGGTAACTTATGTGAACTTTCTTCTTGGTTTTGCCATCGTTATTATCAATAAATAAGTGAGTTTCTAATTCTGGCGATTATCAGGAGCCAGTGCACAGAATAATCCTGCAACAGAGAATTACCCGACTTCTATACATGGAAATCCTGTTGCCGTGCCTGCAACTAACCTAAATATTGGAATGGACGTGTGGAATGCATCAGCTGCCGCCCCTGGAGCGATCAAAGTACAGCCAAATGCGAGTGGTCCAGTTATCGTACATGAAGGAAGGATGAATGATCAGTGGATTCAGGTATATTTTTTTCTTTTTTTTTTAAGCTCTTTTCACTCACTATAATCAGTATTGTCATTCTTTACCATATCAGTATGTGTATGTCCTTCAAATTTTCCAGTCTGCTTGCTTATCTTTTAAAAAACACGTAAATTCCACATCTAGTAGCAAATGTTATTAAGTGAAGGTGGAATATTTATCTCCTGATACAAATTGTCTGTGTATCTTGATTCTTAAAACAGATTTTCCATAATAATATGCAAATGAAATGGCTTGAAAGACTAATTTGTGAAGAAAGAAAGATCACAACCTGGAGAAAGTTATGAAAGCATCCACTACTCTGTTTTGACAAGGCTTCAGGTGTTTTTGGTTTGTCCGAAAATAGCTGAGACTTGTAAATACTCCAGAACACTCCTGAAGAGTGAAGACATGTCGGTTTCATTCTTTTGGGATAGAATTACCTACTTGTAGGATTCAATTTTCTAATCTAATTTATTATTAAAAAAAGATTTAAACCTTGAATCGTTAGTTCTCAAACATTCTTCATCTTGATTTCCATTTCTCTGTCTTTGGGTGCATCAGCACCTGATACTATTTACGTTCCACACCCCTTTCATTTTTGTGTGCAAGAGGAAGTACACACTCAATGATGGGTTATAGCCTTCTTATCATTGTTCTTCTGTTTCATTTTCTTTATAAATTTCACTATAACCCTCTTCTTTGACAGGATGAACGTGAACTTAAAAGGCAAAAGAGAAAGCAATCTAATAGGGAGTCAGCTAGGAGGTCAAGGCTGCGCAAGCAGGTATGAGTTATTTTTTAGATAATGTTACTCTTTCCATCTTTCACCAGTTAGAGTTGACTGTATGTCTTTTATTACGAGCTTATAAAGATTCTTCTGAGTGGATTTAGACTAGGGGTGGCAAATGGGCGATTTGAGCTAAATTTGGGCGGGTCAAAATAGGGTGAACATGTGTTTTGCGAGCTATCGCATAGGAGCGGGGGTTCTACCCGGTGCACACCCAAAGGGCAATGGCTGCGGATTTCCCTCGTCATAAAAAAATTAAAAATAAAAATTAGGGTGAATCAATAACTGGGTTATTGCCCAACCCTATCTGAAGTTTACTTAGGCTAAGATGGATTGAGTCAAGATGGGATAAATAAAGAGCTGTGACTCAATCCGGTCAACTTGCCTTTTACCTACATTTATTAGCTTATAGATTTTATAATAATTCTATTTTCTTTACAAGCTAAATAGTTATTTCAATCTTTCCTCCGTGGAGATTGATTAACAATACCTCCTTATGAACTTTACCGGTTTCATTTTTTTTTTCTTTTGTAACATTCACATTTAATTATTCCAATAATTACTTGCACGAAAATTTGCAGGAAAATTAGAACCACTCAAAAGCTGCATGTTTTCACTTAATTGAGAAATCTGAAGATTACTTTCTATTACTTCATAGGGAAATCCGAAAATTTGAGAATGAATTTTAGTTTGATAATGACGACACATATATATATACACTAAAAAATTGATAACTATTGAAGTGATGAATTTTGTCCCCGAAGGCCTCCCACTTTTTTAATATTTTTTTGTCTGTGTCTTTTTTGATTTTTTAATTATTTACTAGTTAAGGTGATCAGTTACTCAGAACACATTTTATAAGAAAAACTACTTGTCCTTGAACAAGACAAAAGTTGTAAAAATAAAACTAAGAAAAGAAGATGAAATGGAACAATAAAGAAAAGAAATATGAATATCACAACAAGCCCCGATAACTATACTTTATAAAGTAATATAATGAGTGTACAATTCCCTATAGAAGGCTTAAAAGCTATTGCAACTTGGGACTTGCACATTTCATGGATAAGTTGAGGCTAATTCACGGGTTAAATTTGTTTAGCTTGGGCGTTGCTCATCTTAACCCATCTGAGAAATAGCTCTTGTCCAACCTGTTAATTCTTGGGCAGTGTTGGGGTTTTTTGGATCGATTTTTTGCCACCCCTAACCAAGACATCTGACTTAAAGCAGAGGTCCCAAGTTTATTTTTAATAACAAAAACAGCTCTAGAAAACAGTGATGAGTCTACATCAATGTGAAGCCTTAACGTCATCCTTTTTACGCCATTATACGGCTCACTGATCTTTTTCCATTTTTGTCTAGCCACATAAACCTAGATTGATGTTTCAAGCTCTTGTTTCATCCAAATCCTCAATGTCTTGTGAGTTGTGAAGATGATTTTCTATAGTTGATTGGAACTCATTTGCATCACCTTTATGAAATGGTCTGTAGCATAAATCATAAGCACCTAATATGGTAATACAATTTGATGTGGTATCTGCATATCTTGCTCTTATCTGCAGATAGTGTTTTATGGCCCTAGTAAGTGTAACCTTTTTCCTAAAAAAGTTCTTTTCCCTGAAAAGAAAAGATCACGTGTTTTTTTATTTCAATGTTGAAGACATTGGACATCGCATGAGAGAATTTCTTCGAGTTGGGGAACACAAATGAACGGATGGTATGTACCAAAAATGGAATATAATGTGAAAAGCAACAGCAGATGCATTGATATCAAATATCTACTAAGACAGACCACTTATAGATAGTCTCCTTAAACCACTATCTTCCTGAAGGCTGATAACCTGTTCTCAAAAGTCAGTATGTTCCAGCTATCTCCAGCCCTCTCTAAAGGGAATCTTCTATCAAATCCTAGTACAGCTTCTTTTGTGGACCGTTAATCAATAATGCTCCAAGAATAAAGATGCTGTTACTTTATTTTGAAAATACCAACATTACATTCTTACAAGTTCTGAGAACTGAAAAACCATGTGTGGCTTTACGTTTTCTCTCACCTTATAGATTTAATTGTTAATCATAACTACTAATCTTCGTGTGAACACAGGGAGTAATAAGTATCATATTTGAGAGACGTGGTTGGATAAATGCAAACACTAATTTAGAGTATACCCTCGTTTAACTAATTAGGGAAGATCTTAAACGTTACCTTTTAGCCCAAAAGTGTTCTAGCAGAACAGTTTGAACCAGAAAACTACTAACTGACAAATAAATAAACATACAATGATTCTGAGTTTTGATGGGTTTAATTTTGGAAGTGGATAGACGTGTAAATGCCCATTATAGTTACCATTGATTGGGGATTAATGCATAACTCAGATGTATCCAATCAAAAGGATAAAGGAGTAAATATAGGTGCAATAATATGCTCACATCTTAAACACAATAAATTCACTCAGATGCAGTAGTCAGGTACTGTTTTCTCCTAATGATAGTTATTTGTTAAATTAAATAGCAATTAGCAACAGGAAGTGATGGTAAGTGTCATCAAATTATTGCCAAAAAACTGAGGGAATGACTGTGTTCCATTTTACTGGAAATTCCAAGCGAGAAAGAACAGAAATCTTGTTCTGGTTCTTTAACATAGTTTAACAAACAGATTTTGCTGTGAACTGATTAGCCACTATCCGTTATGTGGACTGTGGGGGTGGACTCACCTACATTCGGTGCATACATCGAGACTAATAGATGAATTGGAAACGTTGTGATTGCGTAGCTTTCACTATAAGATATGGTAGAAAATTATCCGTGGAGTTCATCGTAATGTATGCTGACGTTCTCTGTCAATTGTCGTTGATAACAACAGTTGAGAATGGACTAACGACGGGTGATTAAGTGTAAAAATTCTTCCCCGTGAACATCAAGCTTGTAATTCAGCTAGTTGAGGAGCTGGAGTATAGGTTAGGGTTTGGTAGAACCCACTAGTTTGGCCAAATTTCATATTTGTGTTTAAAAATTTACTTTAATATTTATAAATAATTTGTCCCAAATCAGTAAGATGCCTATTCTAGAATCCAGAACGATAAAGTAAAAATTCTTGATCCACCTCTATTTGTTTAGCCCACACAAAAACATGATATTCTTTCTAATTCATGTTACAACAGCAACTAGCATTTTGATGGGACAGCAAACAAGCCCCTTTTAGCTCTTGACCATGTTCCCGTGCGGTTTGGTTGTTTGTTTGTTCCAAGAACCCAGAATGTACTCTTAGTTTCTTTTCGATCTTCTGACCAGTGGGGAAGCCAAAAATTTCGTTTAAGGGTGACTAGGATTAATGTGTATATGTGTGAGTGTGTGTGTGTATATATATATATATGAAAAATAATATTGACTTATATGCTCCATATACTTTTCGTTGAAGGGTGTTCGACTGGTCACCCTTCGTTACATTTGGCTACGCCAGTGCTTTCGAGAGTCATTTATTATGTTTTTGTAATTTCGCAGGCAGAGTGTGAAGAGCTGCAACGCAGAGTAGAAGCCTTGACCCATGAGAATCATTCACTCAAGGATGAGCTGCAACGACTCTCTGAGGAATGTGAGAAGCTTACCTCGGAGAATAATTCGATAAAGGTACTTATTAAGTATTCCTCTTAACTGCTGGTCCTCCCTGATTATCCAGTGTCCTCATTTTGAAATAATATTCTCAACTACCCTCGTCATATCATCCCCTTTTTCCTATACCTCCTTTATGGTGACACCTTATATCGATAGCGCTGTGCTGCTTCTTGAATAGCTTTTTGTTATAACTAATGTTGAGACGATTAGTATCATTGAATCTTTTGCTGCAGCATCCATTCATTCATCTTGTTCTATGGTGCTAGTATTTTTTTCCCTTGCAAAGTTGTTTTCTTTTAAACCTGACCAAGCAAGTTGTTAAAGTATTGATATTTGTTTGAATATGACGGTGAAACAGGAAGAGTTAACACGGATTTGCGGACCAGATACTGTGTCTAAGCTAGAGAGGAACGGTAATGGCGCCCATGTTCAATCTAATGTTAAGGAAGCTAGTTAAGGAAAACTGGAAAAGCCAGGACTAAATAGGTGATTTTAGTAGCAAGTGCTTATAAATCTTCATTGCTTTGTAGGTGCTGCAGCTGAATGAGAAATGTTTGTTGTCCTACTAACCTATACCCCCTTTCTATGACTGTATCATATGTTTTTAAAAAGTCTAACCCCAGTGTTGTGTTTTAACTTTTGTTATTTAAGTTGATTGGATTGTAATCTGATGTTAGAATTTTACCGTCATGTCATCTTTTTCCTGCCCATCTTTAGGTGGTGTTTGGTTTGGTTGGTTACGACTTATTTCAGGATGGAGTATTTTGAGATAAGTTGTTCTACTGTGTTCATGGATAATTCATTCTATCATCTTCAACCAAACGTCGAATAAAATAATTTTGTATTTTATCTCGTGTGGGTTACATCTGATATGTCAATCTTGGATGAGGCTTTGGCGAGGAAAAAAGGAAAGGCCTTTTTTGGTGGGTTTTAAATTTTTTTCTTCATTTTAATTTGTTTGTTATATTTTTTATTTTATTCCTTTTAAAGAAATATCTCTTTTCTTTTTTGACAATTAGTATTTATTTCAAAATTTTCATCTAATATCTTTAAGATTAAAAAATTTAAAAATATTTTAATATATTCTATATATTTTTAGTTTTAGATTTCAAAGTTTGATTTTTTAAATTTTTTTGTATTTTGTATCAAATAAAAAATGGAATAAATAACTTGAAATGGAGATTTTTTTTTGTTGTTGAGGGGGGGGTTTATACGAAGTATGTAATTTAGCTGTATTACGTGGAAATATCTTTTCACTGCCAGACACCAGTATGTGTAAATTGAAGCCTTAGAAAACGATTTTTCTTAAGATTGAGCGGCCATTCTCAAAATGTGGAAGGAAAATAAAAAAGACGGAATAAAGGTAAATTATGAGTGTAATCCCATTTTGTCTCAAGATAAAGTGGCTTCAGACTTTTATACTTTTCGAATATATAGGTTAAATATAAATATTTTAATATATTTTATTATTGAA
>JAOTQJ010000049.1:21892553-21905505 GCA_025642045.1 Solanum sejunctum | reverse complement strand
TAATTTTTAAAAAGCTATAAAATAAGACTTCTAGTCATGGAAAGACTCTTAAATCTTCTTATACACTTTTACTTTTTCTTATTTAAATCAAAAAAATATTCTACAATCACTAAGGAAAATTCTAATTTATCATGTATTCTAATTAGTGATACAATATCTATATATATATGACATTAATAAATAAATAATTTATTAAAATTAGTGAATTATTTATTTTTTTATAAGTTCATAACTAAATTTAATTTTTTTTAAATTTTTATTATCAAACGAAATACACGCACAAATGCACAATAAAATTAGTATATATATATATATATATGCACATAAAGGTATGACTCCTTTGAAGTCTGTAAATTAACATTCTTTCATGTGTTAGTTGTTAATCCCTCTGTTTATTTTTAATTATCATGATAATATTATGCACAACTTTTAAGAAAATATTAACTGCTGAGGAGTATAGATTGGCTAAGATATCGCTTAAATTTTTATCTTTTATCTAGTTTTGTGCGTAATTAATGCTTAAGATAAAGTTAAAAAATAATTAATTTCTCTCTTAATTATTTATATTAAAAATAATTTTAAAATAATATTTTTAATATAATTGATAATTAAAAAAGAGTAGCAGGAATAGTAACTTGGATGGAATCAGTATTCAAGGTCCTTCTCGTACCTTTTAAATAAAGACCCTAGCTTGACAAAGTTCTCAAACATATGGGAAAATAAATTTATGCGACTTGGTGGCGCAAAATAAAATTCGTCGAGTCCAAAAGTAAATAAATTAAAATAAGAAAAAAAGAAAAAACTATACTAATTGAACATACAAAAGTATAAATTAATTATCCTCTCATAATTCATTCTTAATTAACTCACATAATAGCCAATGAGCCCAAAATAATTACCCACATGCCCCTTTTCTAGCTTATGCCCAATAGTTTGTTTGATATATTATGATGGTATTATTTAATATTTGTGTAATTTCTCTTAAATATTTAATTATTTTTTAATAATACAATCTATTGTTATAGTATCATTGAGGATTTCAGAAGTGTCTTGTTTAAGATTGAAATTGACGTGGTAAAACAATATTATTCTTCAATTATATCATGATAATGTATGAATATATTATGATAGTATTATTTACGTACATTAAACGACTTAGTTAGAAAAACTTTTATGATATCATTAGAGCATAATATACTATGATTAAATAATTCATTATTTGTGCAATTTTTCATGAATGTTTATTTATTCTTCAATGATACTATAATAGTACGTATGCCATATAATGTTATGGTATCATTGAAAATTAGAAATTTCACATTAAGAATTGATGATTGACTTAGTAAATTAGTAATTATTTCTTAATTATATTATTTCAATAACATAATAATTTGAATATATTGTAGTAGTCTCATAGAATGATTTGAGATATATATATACACACACACTCCATTAGCACCTAAGTCCTCCGAAATAGTAACAGACAATCATCAACTGTTATAAAATTAACTTCATATTAAAAAACATATATATTATTTCATAATTAACTTATAAAACTCAAAACTCTAGTGTTTAAAAGTTGAAGGGGTAAGTGAAAATGACAGAAAGGAAAGGGGGGTCAACTTTTTGGGTGTTAAAGTTCCATAATAGGCCACAGCTATAAAGAAGAAAGTAGAAGGGCCCACAGAAAGAAAGTCCACAAAAGGAAGCAAAAGACAAAAGAAGCTGAGCAGTGAAGCAAAGTGATTTTACCTAGAGGAGCAAAATTTTACCCAAAATAACACTCACTCACTCCGACGCCACCTTCCTTTTTAATTAGTTCAAAAATAGTGTTATTTTATTTAAATTAAAAATAATTTATTTTTAATTTTTTATAAAATAATTTTTAATTATATAAATATCTAAGAATGATTTTACATCATAAGATGCCACGTAAAATAAGATGTAATGAGTATTCCATTTATTGGAATCCATTGGGATTCTGGAGATCGCATGTGGATCGTCCGATGATCCTTGCGGACAGCAAGCATCTTAGAATTTCCATTGAAAAGTCACCGTTGGATCTGATCGGATCAGATCACCCTCACATCAGGCCTAACTAAACAAATGCGGACCCCTACCACACTCATAAAGTAAAGTAAATATTTGCAACACAAAATTGTTGGGCCCTACAATAAGTGAGCCCACTACACTCCTTTTTGTCTGCAATGCATATGCATGGTGCCACAAAAGGATGCGCGTAAGGGACGCGTTGGGCGGAGGAAGAGGAGGAGGAGAATATATTCTTCTGTTGGTTAATGGGTGATAACGCACTCGTAATTGACCAATCAATCCATCCTTTCTTCCGTCCACGACTCCACGCATGTTTGGTTTACACAAAGATCGTAATTAATATAGACAACTCGTATTAGTAAATGGTTTTACGGCTTCAATTCATGAGCTAATAAATTATAAGTTAATTCTATCGTTGCTTCAAGATTCACCTATAAAGAAGTATTGTAGCTAGTCTTAGAGTGAACATAAATATTAAAAAATCAAATCAAATTAATTCCGTTGTTCGATTTGGTATTGATGTTCTTTTTTTAAAAGTTCGATTCTTCAGTTCAGTATTTGGTGTAAAGATCGCATCGACGAACCACACTTTTATTGAATTTTTTTTAAAATTTTTAAGAGAAATTTAAATATATTTTTATCAATTTAAAAATCGATAAAGAAATTCATTTTTGTATTTATTTTGGTCAAACAGTAATTAGAGATGCAAATTCGTAACTTTTAAAATTAATTATCAAAAAATTAAACTAAAATTTGCTACAACTAAATTAAACAACTGAATGTACAACCCTAGTGGCACTTTATAAAGAAATAAAGGAAGAAAGGATATGTGAAAAAAGCTTCTTTATTAACTTTTGAAATGACTTTTCTACTGTTTCCTTCAATTAAAAACGACAACATATGATATTAAGATTAATTAATTAAGGAGATTACAAGGCACTCGTGTCGTAGTCAAGCTAATATGTTGCATTTTAATAATATTAAAGAAAGTTGTCAAGTCTTAATCAAGCTTTATTTTAGTCATTAATAAATATTTCTTTGCTCACTGGTCACGAGTTTTTGTAATTTAAAAAGATGATATAGTCTGAACACTCTTATTAAAGTTAGTATCCAATACAATGAAGGTGTAATCATTCAAGATTTTGATGCTTAATCTTTTTGTTCAAATCATTATCACTTTTACATAAATGATAACATAGAAAAGTTCATTTTATAGCAAATTAAAGCCACAGTTCATGACTTTCTTCAGCTTTTTGATTGTTCAATACCAAGGGGTCCATTACACTAACCTTAAATCTAAATTGAAAAAAAATGCCTCTTTTGTTTTTTTCACCAAAAAAATTAACTTGGAGCCATATGGTATAGAATAAGTTTTTTCTGTTCGTCTTATGCTATATGTTTCCTGTTTCCAAGTGGTTTGAAATTCAACTTGTCAAATCCTAGAGTTTGTGTTATTGTTTAGTTTCTTTTTTATTGACAAAGGCGGATTTACAGTATTAATTATAAATTAAATAAAATAAAAGTATTATATTCAATATATATTATATGTATGAAAACTCATTTAAATATTTATTTTTAAACTCATTAATTTTAAATTCTAAATTTATTTATAATTTTACAGGAAACATATCATACTATCTGTCTCTATATGAACTATAATAATTTGTGAAGGTGTTTATGTATGTTGTTTTGTTGATGTACTAGCTAGCACCATAGATAGTGCGTGTCACCATTTTACAGCAAATAATATGCCTTCAATTGATGGGAGAAAGGGTCTTGAAAGTTGGAAGTGTTTTTTTCCCTTCTTTTTCTTGGTAGGTGGTGGGGAAGGGAAAAAAGAGGGGACAGACCACAAAATCAATTTGGTGTCCAATTTACAGAAGACTCAAGCAGACTGGCCAAGTTACAGTGTCGATGAACAAAAATAATAATATATATAATATAATTTTATAAGTGAAATTTAGAATAAATAATGTATATTAAGGAAGAATTTATATATAGGCAAAAAAAAAATATGGTGACCTCCCTATGAAATTAGATAGTTATAGGTATATTTTTTAGAACTGGTATAACATGACAAGAAGTCTGAATGAAGTGTATGCACACTTGTTTCTATCTTACGAAGATAAAGAAATTGTTTGCGATGAATACACAATTTTAAGAAAAATATTTTAACAACACGTTTTAGTATGAGAAGTCTCACGTTTGCAAAAATACCGAAGAAATACTGAGTATATAAGTAAATATGTCTTATCAATTAGTGACGCATTTTAAAGTAGTGCGGGCTTACGTCCAAAGCGGACAATATCATTAGCAATTTACGCCGTTAAAGATGGTATCAGAGTCACTCCTATGTTAGCCTTGTCGATGTAGGTTCGAGTTCAACTGAATTTAGATGAATTCCGGTGAGGTGGGGTAAACTTCACTATTGAATCTAAGTGAATCCTATATGATGGGGTCTAAAAACACAGGAAAAATGTTGGATATATAAGTAAACATGTCTTACCTATTAGAAACGTGTTTTTTAGCCGTGAAGACCTCAATGCAAAATAGACAATATCATTAATCGGCTAGACGGTTACAAATATGTCAACAAATAAGTATGTAAAGCAAGTAGTAACGAAAGTGATAGTGGTAATCGAAAAGAAAAGAAAAAATAATGTTGTATTTGGGAAAAGGGAGAGCACTTAGAGAATTAGCCAACCTCATGTTTGTTACAAGTGGGGATGAGGGTTCAACTTTGCATTTAGCATCACTTTGTTATTCTTTTCTTTAATTCTCTAATAGGAGAAGTTAATATAAGGATGACAATCTAGATTGACAAAGTTGTGATACAACCACTGTAACATCTCATTCAATCATGCAAAGCATCTCCCATTAATTTGTCCATCTTTTGGAATATTACGAAAATCAAACCTACTTTTTTTACCTATAATTTCTATAATGACATCACCCCAAGTACTCCTGAGAGAAATATTCTCACTCAAGTTTGAAAACGACCCTTTAATTATGATAAGGTGATAATTGTCCAGGTCGATCAATTTGCATACATCTCGACTTTATATATGTAGTTTCATTATTAAAATTTGGTACATGAAAAAAAGGAATAATAACACTAAGGGATGCTTCAGTAAAAATAATTTTTTTTAAAAAAACCCTTCGTCGTATAGACATATATAATCAGTGTATATTGTATATCATAATATATATTTAGTATATAATTTATGTATAAGCAATATACATTATATAGTCAGTATCTACTTTTTGACAGCTATAGTGTCAAGTCATATATAGTTTCATCGATTTAGGACTATATTTTATGTAAATAAAACATGAGCTACATTTATTGTAAATTAATTAATTTTTTTTTTGTATATATTTGAAATTATCCCAAAAGAAATCACCTAAACATCTTATTTGTACTAGAATTTAAACTTTAATTTTCTTAAGATTTTTACCTATGTATATCTTTGACTATGAAGTCAGAACTTTATATGTGGGGGTAAGTATAAAGTTGAATTTTTCTTGGCTTTTAAAGGGAAAATATGACTGGATATATTTAGCTCTGCGATTTAGAATTGATATATATAAATGGCTCATAATATATTATACAAAAGCTCAGACCTATCCTCGCCGGCCAGAATTTGATGAAAATCATCAAGACATTAAAGGGGGGAAAAGAAAGAATAAAAACAATGTTAAACGTGATTAAGGAAATAAAAAAAGGAGATTAATGAATAGTAGTTTTTGGAAAAAAAAGTCAAGAACTTAGGAGTTAAGGTTCTTGAGTCGATGGGACCTATCGCGGTGGAAAAGGAAGAGAAGCTTCAAAGATACAAAAGCAAAGGGGTTGAGATTCTGTGTAGTGATTAATACAATTCAATGAAAGAAATAGATGTCTCATACCACAAATAAATGCCACAAAATGAAAAGCCTTCAAAACAGTGCTTGTGGAAATAATCAGCCCATGCTTTCCTGACTCATCAAAAAAACTACTTTTATTTTGAGGATATAAACTTTGAGGAAAAAAAATGAGCGTGTCATTATTTTAATATTTTTTTTATTTTATTTAATATTTCTATTTGATCATTCACCTATTTTTTATATGGTATTTATCATATATCTTACAATTTCTTGTAGGTTTATCATTCAAATTATGAATATATGACATTATGTAAAGGCGGAGAATAATACAAATTATTCAAATATTATATTTATTGAAACAATGCATACGATATATTATGAAACAATACAGTATGATTCTTAATTCTCATCTACTTAAATTTTTTATTATAAATTTGAAAAAAGAACAAACTAATTTTTAAAAGCTTAATCATATTGTTAGTCATCAACAAAATATTTTAATTCGATAAAAAAAAAAATTATCTCTGCACGCCTATAAAGGCATATACATATTAAAAACTTAAAATAAATAAATGAATATCACAATTTTTGATAATTTAAAGTTTTAAGTAAGACACATCAACAATTTTTAATCAGATAAATCGTTCATTTTTTATTTTGTGGCGGATGAAGAAGGGGTGGTGGTGGTGAAAATAGAACGATCGATAGGGTATCTTCCATGTGATTAATATAACAAAACAAAAGTTGAAAAGGGAAAAACATATATGAATGGTGGTCCTATTCTATAGTTAAATGGATTGTTAGGATAGGTCGATTTCACTTTTCAAAATACCCTCATTTAGTTTTGTTTAATTTTTCTATCACATAGCTAGCCTTCCACGTTTCACGTGCGTCCATGTTTATTTGTTTTTTCCACTCTTGCCTCTGAAGGCCTTGGAAAAATTTGACACTGTGGACACTAAAAGTGTATAGAAATAGAATTAAACAGTATATACCCATAAATTATATTTACATCTTCATCGTATAATATATGTTGGATTAATTTTATCGCATGATAATAAATCTTACAACTTTTTATATATATAAAAATTTAGAAGAGTTACACCACCTTGATTATCATATAATTTTTAATTTTTACGTACTAATTGATGATCTTTCGTTTAAGTGATATTCTTTATTTCATTGTTTATTTCCGATTATTCGATAATAAGTGCTAAAATAGAGCTCTCGGTTGAGGTCCATTTTGTACGAAGTAGGCTTATTGGTGAATTTATAAGGGCCGGCCTAATCAGCAAAAGTTGATCCAAACAAATGGGCTAAAACAGTAACGGCCCATTTATTAGTGGACATTTTGCTAAATTTGGAACAAAAAGTCCATTTATCTTCAATGTAGAGTCCTTGAGCCCAATGTAACATCAGATAATGAATTACAAGTTATATCAATTACGAGTTTTAACAATTTAATTATAATTTATACTAGATATATACATTATACTCATTCCATATCAATTACATATTCAAATCTGTTAGGATATATGTTTGAGTATGTAATTGGTATGGATTGGATATGATGTATATATTTGTTATAACTTGTAACTAAATTGTTAAAATCCATAATTAATATTATGTAATGTTACAACCCGTAATAACATATCTAATATTTGTCATTTTAGTAAATTTTATTTTGAAAAAAGAGAAAATTATTAAAAATATATTTTTAAACTTTATGCAAGTTATTAGTTTTATTTTCAAACTATTCACAATCTTAAAAACACTCTTCTACTTGTGTAACTATGAAAATATACCCGTGAACTATCACAAGTGTTAAAAACATCCTTAACTTGGAAGGAATTTAGAGGTATATTTTAACTCTTATTACAAGATTAGGTCTATATTTAAGTTCAGTAAGTCAAGTAAAGGATGTTTTTAATTGAAAATCATTATTGATCAACAATGAGTTTCTAATTTCTACAAAATATATTTTTCCAATTGATGTTGTATTTTACGCTTTTTGAGATTTAAATTTGTAAACTTTTATTTTATTTTTTTAAAATATATTTTTATAATTATATTAATATCAAAAGAATTATAACTTAAAATATTTAATCATATAACCTTTTAAGACTGAATTGACAATATGAAAATATTAAAGTTTATTTATTTCAATTTATGTTCAAATTAAAATTAGTTAAAATTAATTCCATCCGCTACTTAAATTAGAACCAAAAAAAAACATGTATTGAAAAATTAATATAAGCAGAGCTAATGTCATATTTAATTCTAAATATTTCAACTTATTTCATTTAACATAATATTATTTTATCTCATCAAATAAATTAATCTAAAAAAATAATTTTGAAATAACTTTCCCATCCACCATGTTAAAGATAAAGGATATTAGGAGGATAGCCAAAAGCCAAGCTCCTCAGGTTGAGAAGAGTCAAAAAACAGCAGTGAATGTATCAGTACGTGTCAAATGGAAACTAGCACCTGTACATGCAAATGCCACGTAACTAACATCTTGCTTCTTCAAAACCTTCACCTTTTCCCATTGTACTGTCCATATTTTCTAAAAAGTAAAAATCAATGTCGATTCAATGTTGCAAAATCTTGTTTAAGTTTCTGCTGTTTATGATTATCATCAGTAATGTGGCTAAAGATGTAAAAGGTTTGACAGAAAATGAAGGTTGGGAATGGGGTTTAGGGCCTGTTGTAAGGAGATCAGAAAGAAAATCAATAATTTCAACTGAAAATGGGCATGTCTCTTCAGTCAGAGTAACTGATGGGACTACTGGATCATATCATCTTCAGTTCATCACATTGGAGCCAAACTCCCTCTTCCTTCCTGTTGTTCTACATTCAGATATGGTCTTTTATGTACACACTGGTATTATTCAAACTTTTTTTTTGTTTGTTTGTTGATATCTCTCATTTATGGATCAAATGGTCATGATATTAATTCACTCTTTTTGTGGTGAAAGTTAAATTGTTTCCGATGGACAGATCAACTATTTATATTGATTTTCATTTTGGTTTAGGGTCAGGGAAGATGAGTTGGATGGATGAATATGAACAGAAATCGGCAGATTTACGAATAGGAGATGTTTTCAGGCTACCTTTTGGATCTATTTTCTTCTTAGAAAGCAGCTTAGAACCTACACGACAGAAGCTTAGGCTTTATTCCATCTTTGCCAATTCAGGGGATGATTTGCGTGTAATATTTCTTGCTTCTCCTCAAAATTATTCATTATTTTTCTTGATCAAAGATGAATATTTCTTCCTTTTATATATGCAGGAGCCACTGAATGAACCATACTCCAGCATCCGTAATATGGTTCTTGGATTTGACAAGAAAGTCCTCCAAGCGGCATTTCATGTAACTACATATTCTTTTCAATTCTAATTAGATGAATATATAGCAGGTACTAATTTTATAAAGATGTCATCACCCAGCTTCCATAAGGGAAAAAATTTTGGTCACCAAAGCTGTGATCAAGATGTATTAGCCTGACATGTGAAGTTGGATTATTTCATTTATTGTCTGGTTATACTTGAATTTAATGAAGAGAGTCTGTCTTGTTAAGGGGTAATTTTAATTAATGTAAAATTTTCATTGTGAAGGTACCAGAGGATGTGATAGAACAAGTGTTGGCTGGAACACAAGTACCAGCCATTGTGCATGGTGTGCCAAAGTCGACTAAGAAGAAGAAGAGCAACTTATGGGAGATGGAGGCTCAATTCATGACAACTGTTCTAGGGAGGGGCAGTTACAGTTTCTTTGACAACAAAAAAAGTAAAAAGAAGAAGAGTTCTAAATTGTTCAATGTTTTCCAAGAGAAACCAGATTTCGAGAATTGCAATGGGTGGAGCACTGTGATAAACAGGAGGAAATTGCCTGCATTGAAAGGTTCGCAAATTGGCATTTACGTAGTGAACTTAACTAAAGGATCAATGATGGGGCCACATTGGAATCCAATGGCTACTGAAATTGGAATAGCAATTCAAGGTGAAGGAATGGTAAGGGTAGTTTGCTCCAACACTGGAACCGGGCAGGGGTGCAAAAACATGAGGTTTGAAGTGGATGAAGGAGATGTATTTGTTGTGCCAAGGTTTCATCCTATGGCTCAAATGGCTTTCAACAACAATTCTTTTGTGTTTGTGGGGTTTAGCACAACTACAAAGAAACATCATCCTCAGTATCTAGCAGGAAAAGCTTCGGTCCTCCGAACGTTGGATAGGCACATCCTGGAAGCATCTTTCAATGTGACTAACACAACAATGGATCAAATTCGTAAAGCACAGGATGATTCAGTTATACTGGAGTGTACATCTTGTGCTGAAGAAGAAAAGAGGTTGATGGAGGAAGAAAGGAAGAGGGAGGAGGAGGAAACTAGGAGAAAGGAAGAAGAGGAAGCAAGGAAGAAAGAAGAGGAAGCTAGAAGGAAAGAAGAAGAGGAGGCAAGAAAGGCTGAAGAAGAAAGAAAAAAGAGAGAAGCAGAGGAAACAAGAAAGAGAGAAGAGGAGGCAGCAATGGAGAAAGAGGAACAAAGGAAGAGACAAGAGGAAGCAGCAAGGAAAAGGGAAGAGGAGGAAGCCAGAAGGCAGGAGGAAGAAATTAGGAGGAGACAGGAAGAAGAGGAAGCTAAGAAAAGAAAAGAGGAAGAGGAAAGGGAAAGACAGGAAGCAGAGGAAGCATGGAAGAGAAAAGAAGAAGAAAGGAAAAGGGAAGAGGAGGAAGCCAAAAGGCAAGAAGAAGAAATTAGGAGGAGACAGGAAAAAGAGGAAGCTAAGAAAAGAAAAGAAGAAGAAGAAAGGGAAAGACAAGAAGAAAAAGAAGCAGCAAGAAGGAAGCAGGAGGAAGAAGCACAAAGAGAGGCAGAGGAAGCAAGGAGAGAAGAGGAAGAAGCTGAAACAAGAAGGCAGGAGGAGGAAGCAAGGAGAAGTGAAGAAGAAAAGCAAAGAGAAGCAGAGGAAGAAGCACAGAAAGAGGCAGAGGAATCAAGGAGAAGAGAGGAGGAAGAAGCAGCCAAAAGACAAGTGGAGGAAGAAACAGAGGGGGACGCAGATGAAGCAAGGAAGAGAGCTGAAGAAGCAGCAAGGAAGCAGGAGGAGGAAGAAGCAAGGAAACAAGAGGCGGCAAAAGAGGTAGAAAAGAGAAGGCAAGAGGAAGCTGAAAGACAAGAAGAGGAAGCTAGGAGACAAGAGGAGGAAATGGAAAAGAGGCATCAAGAAGAAGAAACTAAGACAGAGGAGCCAGGCCGACATGAATGGATATTCCTCAAAAGCAGCATGATGATAAATGGAGTACATACTTGATTTATCACCACAACTAGTCTCCTTCAAAAATTCAAAGTTCGAACTTCTCGGAGGTGGTGAGATGATCAATCTCTACTTTTTTGTATAAGCAGCTTCATGTATGCGTTTATGTGTATGTACGCGTTCTTTTCTCATTCGGCATCATAGTTTTAAATTTCATGTTTTAGTAATAATAATATGCTGAAACCAGCTTTCATGGATATTAAATTTCCATCAATGTAACCGGAAGTGTTATGAGTAACTATGAAGTGCACTCGATGAATTCAATTCGTGTAATACATATGGGCCCAAATGTTGTGTGCAGCTTATGATCTGTTGGAATGTAGCAAAAATGCAGACTAGAGAAGGGAGATTATCATGGTGGAGAGAGAGAAAGGACAAGTACGTACCAAATTACGGAAAGGTTCTACACTAGTAATAATGCTTTAACATAAATTCTTGAGCATAATACATAAATTGACTTCAAATTTTATTCTAACATTTCAACAAAAGAACACAACACTTTTAACTTCAACATTCCTACAAGTTAGCACTTGTGAAGTTAAAGTATTTGAAAAACTCGGAGTATCTGTTGAACAAATCAATCAATAAATTAGCAGTTTATAGCATAAAATAAGAGGCTCAAATAGTATGAAAATTAAAAGAAAAATTATTTCTCGCCAACTATGATTAAAAAGTAAATATTTTTATAGTCAATGTTGATGAACTAAAAATTATTTCTCGCCAACTATGATAAAAAGAAAATATATATTTTGTACACCTATAATTAATGTTGATGAACAAGCGAGAAATTAATTGTACACTATGAATATATCTATTCAGATATGGGTAGAATAAGTGTTGAATTTGGTAAAAAGGAAAAGAATCGTCTAAATAATTATTTTTCATGTCTAAACTGAAAATTTACATTAGAAGACCAAACATTATACTCTTAAATTTGTCTTTAAATTGTATTTTAGCATTCCAATTCAATTTTGTTTTATTTTAACTCTTCAATTCAAATTTTCATGTTTTATTTTGATATTTTTATTCAAGGAATCAATAAAACGAAGAAAGTGTATTTTATATGTCATGACATAACATAAAAAGTCAATAAAAATATATACACAATCCTTCTAACTTGCTCTTATTTTTTATTTTGACACTTTATCTTATTTTTGTTTCATTTTAACCTTTAAACTCTATTTTTCATATATCATTTAAACACAATTACTAATTTTATAATTTTTATATTTATTGTATATTTTTATTTTTTTTAATTTAATATCGACTTTTGTTCGTTTGTTTTCAAAAAATTTCCTAAAGAATTAACAGACAATTTTTTTAAAAGAAAAATAAACAAGGAAAGTGTGTCAATTTTCTTTTTTAAATAATTAATTAAATTGAATAATATATATATTCAAACTTTGTGGATATAAAAAGTAGAAATATTAATATATGAAGAAACACTTTTACTTGTCATTGTATTAGAAAGGATAAGTCTGGTAAACTAAAGGTTCTACTATGCGTAAAGTGCGGGGAAGAGTCTGGACACTTGCCATTGTATTGGTCGTATTAAATGTATTGAAATTTGAATTATGACTTTAATCAATGCTTTTATCACTTAATATGGATAATAAAATATAATTTTACTAATACTAATCATTACTCCCTCCGTCTCATAATAATTGAATTTTTAAAACTTTTTTCAAGGTTCAAAATAGTTGAATTTTTCAAAGTT
>JAOTQJ010000049.1:21844061-21880499 GCA_025642045.1 Solanum sejunctum | reverse complement strand
ATGGTAGTTAATTTAGGTGATTTTCCAAATAAACAATATTTTTCTGTATTAAAATGTAGCTTTTTTCTACTATAACAATCAGCACTGTCATATATTCTTTTTAGAAAATTAGAAATACCGACCACAATAGTCGAAAATATTCTTAGTTAATAAATTAATTATTTATAACGACTATAGTGTTCGGTAAAATAATTAAATGATTAATAAATAAGTTATATATATTGATTACGGTAATCGGAATGTATATTAATTAAATATTACGAGAACAGTAGTCGACACAATTGTTAATTATAAATTATTATTTTAGTAGTGTTCCAACTACTGTTGTCGGCAATATTGATACTTTTATGGTCGGATCCATATTTATAAATATTCCGGCTACTTTAGTCGGTAATTAGTTTCCGAGTTTGCCGACTACTCAAAATGCATAAAAAATGGCCATCGTTTTTATAAGCAAAGAGGCAATTGAAAAAAAAAAAACATGGCAGAAAGTTCAACCGGAGAGAATAGTTCAAGAAAACGACTTTATCGTTTCACTTCCAACATTGAAGCTAAGGGACCAACACTGTGTGGTACAGTATAAGAGTTTGTAATCCCTACTTCCATCTAGCTGAAACGACATTTTTAGTAAATATTTCACATTCTAAATGTTTACTGGAGTTGCCATTCTTCGATAATAATGATGGGGTAGTAAACACTGCTTTATACTTAATTAGATGTTTCATGTTCAAGTCTTCAAAAAGGAGATGTCTTTTAGGTATTTAAGATGTATAGTGAGATTGCCTTAGACAAAATTTGAGTATGGAAATAAACAATAGCAGTCCGATATACTAAAGTTTTCGACCTCACGAGTCTATTGTACCCAGCTTTACCTTGGGAGGTCTATAGACTCTCACCTTGCATTTTTTCCAGAGACTATTTCTAAGGCTTGAATTCGTGACTCTTGATTATATGACAACAACTTTACCGGTTACTCCATGGCTCCTATTCTGAATATGGAAGTACTATTTACCAATTTTGGTCTATCTATGTTATCTAAGTAATTTTTAAAACTTTTGCAACATGTAAATTTTCTTTCTTATTCATTTCCATAAAGATCAGGACCAGAAGTAGGATGACAACAACAAGATATTCAGCCTTATCTAAAAAAAAAATAGAGAGATTATTTCCAATGGAAATAGTACTGGAGTGAATGTTACCATCTGTCTAAACTCATTTTACTTTTGACAAATTCAACCCCTACATCTGCTCCATTAACAAAGTAGAGGACCCAACCCCAAGATCGTTCACCAGACTAACTTCAAAACAGACACATTGAGTTTTTCTTTCCCTCTACACCCCTTGTTGCAGGCACAATTTAGTCCACTTTGTTTGCCTTTAATTTCACTTTCCTCTTCAATTATTTCCTTAAATATTAGGCACTCTGACCCACAATCACATGGTTCAGAGATGTGACTGGAACTTCATATATACACTAAAAGAATATACAATGAATGAATGAAAACCACGAATGACTAAACGGACTGAAAGGAAAGCTGAGCCCCTCGTGTGACCCACAGTTACAAAAATCTCTACCTCAACGAAATAGAGATAAAGTCAGCTCTCAATCACTAATATAACAGGACTCCTTTTATTTATCAAAAGGACTATGGTTATTCAATCAATATACCTTCACAATTGACATAATTGCAGACTTCATAAATAATGGTTTACATGACCCGCATAAGCAATTAGATTTCCAACTATCACTTCTACCCCCTAACAAACTGCTACTGCTATTTAAGAAACATTTGAGGAATTAAAAACAATGCAGTGCACTCACAAATACAAACGGTTGTGCAGCTTCTAGGCTGGGAAGCAATAAAGTACATGAAGACCTCAGTACAGGAGATAATTATAAATAACTTTTTTAAAAAAAATTCAAACAACCCAATAACTATTTCCTGTTTGATATATTACACCAGCTGTAACCACAGCCTTAATTTAAATCCAGAATAAACATACCCATTATCATCAAAGGAAAAAGGAAAAAAGACAAAAATAAATAGAAACAGGGAAACTATTTATCCCTCTTTCCAAAAGGGGATAATTCCTACACGTCATGCGAATGAGTCTCTAGTAATCTGAATATTATGTCATAGTATAGTGGTTACAGCGAAGCCTCATAGTCTCCCTCGGAGAACTTGTTCTCTGGATAGAAGACAGCAATAACTTGGTTACCACCAAATTTTCTTCCATTCAGCCCTTGCCGAGCTTTGCTGGAACTGTCAACGTCTGCATACTCCAGGAATACCTGCAACCAGGATATTAGTCTTAACAATTATACATTCAGGAGGAGAAAACAACAAAAAGGAAAAAAAAAAAAAGGCAATGTTTTGGAGGCCTTTTGCAATTGTTTCAAGTCATGCACTACTCAGGGAAGTAATAAATAATCATACTAAACGACGCTTAACAGAATAGTCATTTTTCAGCTGGTCATTGTTGTAACAACATATACAGGATCGTCAAGATCAGATTATAAACACAACTAATCTAGGTGTTGGCCCAAGAGATCATAGCAGATGATACCTTCCCGAGTCCAGGTGTAGGCTCACCATTAGGATTTGGACGTGGAATGACAACATTCAGGAGAGCTCCTGCAAAATAGACATACGAAAGCAAAATACAAGTAAAAGTCTCAACTTAAGCTCAAGCAGTGAGGTATGCTAGATATAAGAAACAGAACACTTGATTCAGCTACATACCAAATTTACCACATTCAATCCTCATATCTTCCAAAATATCTTGATAGTCATCATCATCTTTGAGCTCATCTACACTAACCACTTGCGTTAAGCACAAGATCTTCGTGGCTAATGCACCAGGTTGTAACATGAATCTCTGTACAAGAACAAGCACTAAGAATGAGCTTCAAAGTTCTTGTATCAGCATACTAAAGCCTAAGAACATAGAAGTTGCATGGAAGAGCAGAGAAGTATCTCTACCTGCAAAGCTATCTGCTGTTGTGCATGCAACAATACACTCTCCTGCTCAGGGTTGGGTTGGGTTATGCCCTGGTTAGCCCGCCGAACAGTAAGAGTTTTATCTCCCATTTTAATCCCATTAAGGGCTGCACAAGCAATATCAGTAACAGACACATCCTGGTATACACAAAAAGCATAGCCTTTTGAGTTCCCAGTTTCTCTATCTTTGACCAGATCAAATCCTCGAAGTTGGCCAAAAGACTCTAAAAGTTCCCTGATTTGTGATTCTGTAAAATAATAGGGCAAACCACCAACAAATATACGATCAGGCCCTTCAAGCCCTCCGGAAGACCCTGGTGTTAGTCCAACAGCTGCCAGGTTGAGGTTGGGGCTTGGTTGGCTAGGACCAAGAGTAGCTGCCAAGGAAGGATTGTAATCACTGGGTCTTCTAACCTTAACTGGTCCTCCCTGAACAAAACATAAAGTGCACAGAAAGCAAAGATCAATCAAGAGTTGGGATATGTATAAGCATACATACTTGACATAATGCATCATGATGTTTTGGTAAAACATTGTCCAACACTCAGATCCCCATAAAAACAGAAACAAATAACAAACCACAGAAAAACAAAGGGGGCAAAGGGACATTAGTTGCAAACTTTTTCTTCTGCTGAATTAGATGAGGAGAATCAGAGTCTCTGTGAATCTTGTGAAACTAACATATAACACCTATTCAAGCAAGATGACGTTTAGTACCTCAAAAATGACACCATCCAAAGCCATGGCATTACTGGCTTCTTCGACAGATCTCATTTCAACAAAGGCAAACTTCTTCTCGTGGTTTATATAAACGTTGACAACAGCATCCCCTGAAAATTTCAACAATAGCTTGACCACCTAAAAAGGTATATTTAGTGATACTACAAGGGAAAGCATCTATGAACTAACCTGGACCAGCAGTGTTTCCTCCGATTGCATACATGACATGACTAAAGAAGGTAGCAACCGACTGCATGTAGATCAACAAAGAGCCAACATAAGAAGTACTCAAAGATACGTCAGCACAGAATTAACTCAAATCATGAAATTAGGAAGTGCAAAACTATGATAATTTTGGAGGACGACAAAACTTGACGATTCCATACACAAAATGTAAAAAAAGCGTAATTTGGCTGACATGGTACAAAATAAATGCAAATGAAACATCACCGCTCAATAACAAATATCAGGAAAGTGCTAGATCTAACCATAATAGATTATGGAAATTCAGGCAAGTTCCTCTTAAACAACTGTAACTGAAAGGACATTAATCCAAGAATTCTATATGGATTAGCGATACAAATTTTAAATTTTTTAATCATGAAATAACGCTGTTTTTGATACTATGTTTACATAAGAATAGAACTTCAAAATTACTACCATAAGAATAATTGTCTAACCAAAACAAAACAAGCAAAAAAGCTACAACTACAAATGGTTTCATGGACTGCCAAAATCTTGAAACAACCAAAGTGCAATGTCATGGGAATCTGTACTACTAACTTCTGACACAATATGATAAAAGGAGGAAGTTTGCTACCTGTTCATTTGCAGTAGGTGGAAGTCCACCAACATAAACTCGCCTAGCATGTCGGGTAGCCTGAAAAAGCAACATTTAAGAAAATAATTCAGGTAAAAGAAGAAGCCATAAGAGAAATATAATAGGAAATATCCAAATTATAAACCTGCTGTGTCATTGCCTGGACTGGCATAACAGGGAGAGCTCCAAACTAGGGAAGCCACAAAACAAATATATGAGAATATGGATAACCAGTGAACGTATAATGAGACGGATCTGCAACAATACCTGGCCTGCTGCTACAGGAAACATGTTAGAAAACATTCCAGGAATTGATGGGTTAGTGATCCCAGGAACTTGACCTGAACGGGCATACGAAATTACAAATCAGCGAGTGAGAAAATGTACATACTTTAAGTGGCTAAAACAAGTGAATGTTTACACTGAAAAAATTCTTTTTTTTTCTTTGATGTTGTTTAAAAAATAGAAGGAATTGTAATCAAATTGAAGTAAAACAATTTGAGGGATGGAGAATTTTACTGTGTATTCATTACTAGAGAAAATATGTGTAAACTACCAAGCTAGCAATTCCTTGAAGATGAACAAGACCTGTATCGATTCTTCCTTGTACATATAAGCTACAGAAGTCGGCTCACGCCCATTGTCAGCACAGTGGGGCAAGTAGCCCAACATTGCCTTCTTAGAACATAAGACAACACAAACAAACAAACAAACACCAAACACAACAAGAAACCAAAACCCTCAGTCTCAGAATTATTTCACCAAGTAAAAAGTAAAGAAAAGCTAAAGAGCTAATCTAACTAGGACTAGCTACCAATATAGGTGGAAGTCAAAGAACCAAAAAGCTTACCAAAATGTAACCACGCATTTTGATACGAACTTCCACACTATGTCCAAGAAAAACATGACAGTTTCAGGATACTTTAATTGTAATGAAACTGATGGACCGCGTACCTGCAACATCAGTAGCGCCAGATAACAATACACTTGTAGGAGGTGCCATATCAAAACCGCTGATCCTTTTGCTGAAAAGATGCATCATTAGTACCGACAGCAAAGTGATAATTGGTTGAAAATGTAACTTTCTGTGATCTGTTTAGATGTTAGCCATCAACAGATAAATTGGTTGAAAATATAACTTTCTATGATCTGTATAGATGTTAGCCACTCACTGGGACATGTACAACACCAAGAAGGTTAGGCCATATAGGAAAGAAAAAGCTTCTACCACCTAACAGGAGCAATAGCCAAGAGGTGAATGAAGGGAAAAGTTAGAATAAGATCTGTCCGTGTTTCAATAGCCAACTACCACTAACCCTATTATAATGTGAACAGACCCTACTCCAGAGAATTCACAATCCAAAAAAGAAAAAGAATACACAGTCAAAATCCAACAGTTTACAGTAAATAAAATCAAGGTCTTCATAGTAGTTTTGAAAGAACAAACACTTTTTTAAGCCAACAACATCAACTTCACCAACTCATAAGGCCAACAACAACATATCCATTGAAATTCCAGAAGTGGGGTCTAAGGAGAGTAGAGTGTACGTAGACCTTACCACTACCTCATGGAGATAGAGCAGCTGTTTACGAAAGAAAATAACAAAATCTTCACCTAATGTGTTAGTCCAATACTGTCTTATAGTTCTAACCTCTAACATATTAACACCAATGATTTCTTTCCAATTTGACAAATCAAAGAGTCCAATGACCAGTCTCACCAACACTCCAGCAAATTGCTATTTGCTTCACTTAAATTTCAAAAGACAGAAACCAGTCTTGACGGAGCATTAGGACATTAAAAATAACCCATAGAATAAATCTTGATAATGACCCTTCGGGGTGGCCCATGGTTTTGGTTTGGGCTTGAGACTTCCATGTTGGAGGTCTCAATTTCGGAACCCCTTGCCAGCGAAAGCAAGAGGCTTGCCTTTTGGTCGAGCTCGTTGCACCGGGCTTGCCTAGTACGGGTTACCTCTCATGTGTGGTTTGCAAGCTATTGCATAGGAGTGCAAATTTTATCCTGTGTGTACCCAAAGGTAGTGGCTACGGGTTTCCCTTGTCCAAAAAAATAAACATGTATATCTTGATAATGCTCCTACGAGAAGATATGGGAGCAAGACACAAACCTCTTCGATGGCGACCGTGATCGAGACCTTGATCTAGCCCTAGAGGTAGGCTTATGTCTATGTCGATCCTCTCTATCTTTGTCATTGTTTCTTCGCCTGAAAGGTAAACAAACAATCATATCAAAAATACATAAGATAAGAAATTGGTTAGACTATTAAATCAGCAAGCACCAAACACATGAATCTCATATGAAGCTCACACTAAACCATGTAGAGCATAGAGAACAATGACTAAAAAAAGCATTATAAATTAAGATCAGGGGGCATAATTCTCAAAATGAATAGCACTACTAAGTATTACTATCAGAAATGAGTAGCTGAAAAGAGGTACACAACATGAAATCCAACTAACTTCTAAAACTGCATTTGAACTAACCTATCATAATCTCGAGTTCGATGAAGATCATCTTCATCTCGATCTCTGGTCCTCTCTCTCCTATCACTCCGATCCCTATGACGATCTCTGTGATGACGATCACGGTCCTTCTCCTTCTCTCTTTCCCTATCCCTATCTTTGTCCCTTTCCTTAACTCTGTCCCTGTCTCTATCTCTATTCCTATCCCTGTCATGGTCTTTTTCACGCCCTTTTTCCCTCTCCTTCTCCCTGCTTCTTGATGAGTCTCTATCTTTCTCGGGGTCATGAGTAGTACGCTGAAATAGGCAGAATGGTAATAAAATGTTAGTCGGTGAAGAGAACAACAAAGCTTAAACATATAAATAAAAATCTAAGGATGGCAAACCATACAGCAGAAGCTGTAATAATGTAAAACCAAAGAAATTAAAATGAAGATCAACACAAATTGGGAAAAGAATTTTCATATACCAAACATCCTTGCCCATTTGGAAAACACCATCACCATTGGAAGTGTTTTTTTCAATCATTTTCCAAATATTTTAAATTATATAAATTTTAACTAACATTACTTTAATGTGTTTGCTAAGGATGTAATTTCATTTCATAATAAATTAAGGAATCAATAACTGAATGACCTGTACAACAATATACCCAATGTATTACACAAATGGGGTTGAGGATGGTGTGAATTCAGCCTTACCCCTACCTTCTGAAGCTAAAGAGGCTATTTTGCTAGATCCTCAGATCATATCAAAAATCAAGTATGGCTATATTGGAATCAATAACCTGCCTAATTGGAAACTTGAGTCTATCATAAAGCTTTGTTTTGGCTAAGTTCACAGGTTGAAGATTAGAAGCACTGCTATCCAAAAGGAGTAAAATCAGCTCCTCCCTGGATCCTACCACAGAGGCCAACCATACGCAATAACCCCAACCCCACCACCACCAAATACACCTTTCATCTTTCATGTAATCTGCTCTTTCCTATAATTTCTAAGGGCGTAATTTTGAATTCAAAAAATAATTGTCCAATTTTATACCAACAAGTAGATAGCTTGATACTTCTATTCCGAACTCCATCAGGCTTACTGACGAAAGTAGTAGTAAAATTATCTTACTTCACTCACACACCCAGATATATACCCAGCAATCGCATTCCATCTTTCGGCGTCATCAACCATAAAACAATCAACGGTATATAAGTAAACCTAATTAAAGCAAACATCTATATGTATTGCATCAACGGCATTTAAGTAACCCTAATCAAAGCAAACACCTCTGAGTATTGCTTCACCAAATAACTTTCAATTCATTCAATATGGAAAAAAAAAACATGTACCTGAGACTTGGAGTCGCTGTAAGGAGAAGAGCGATTATTATTCTCTATGTCTTCTCCATTGCCTTCATTCTCTTGCATCATTCCACTAATTTTTCTCTTCTTCTCCTTGCACAAAACTAGGGCTAGAACTGGGTTTCGCCGCTTCTGTAATTGGGAATTGCGGGTAAAGGTTATGTTCAAGTACAAAGAGGTCAAAGTAATGTTAAATAGTCTTATATATTTATATCATGTGTATCATAAAATAATTTATAATTATAATTCATTTAGGTTTATATATTCATTAAAATAATTAAAAATAACAAATTTACTTAATGGCAGCTGTTAATATTTTTACATTACTCGACTTTATTGTATTTGACTAGATTTTTACTCGAAAATTATAGTCTTATTAAAATTTCTCATTATGTTTTTCTAACTAACAAGGGTACAATAGTAAACTTCAACATAAAGGGACCAATATTTATTGACTTGATTTATTTAATTTAAAAAGAAAAAATGATTATATTTGTGTTTCTCTTCTCACAGAAAAATTATATTTGTCTTTACTATATTATTTTGAAATATTATCAACTTTAAGGAGTTGATCGATAAGTGATAAAGATACTGTTAAATAGAATATAGTAATAATTATTATATTAATTATATTTGCATTAATTATAAAGAGATATTTTTTTATAAATTATTTAATTTGATGTATAAAAAATAACATACATTTCTAAAATTTATTATTTATTTATAAAGATATCCTCTATAAATATGGTGGGAAAATGTTAAAATAATATTGAGAGACAATTGAATAATAAATCATACTAATATATGCATTAAGTTTCTTTGCATTATTAATACCTAAAAATTCATGGTATTGGTAATGATCATCTTAATATATAATGGAGCATAATAACTAATGCAACTATACAAGCATTAGTTATATATGGTTAAAAAAGTAAACCAAACAATGTATTACTAATTACTGAATTAATATGGATACTATTTTTACTAATACATTTTACCAAACGACCTAACTATATTTATCATCCATCTATCAAATCTCCTATTCCCACATGACATATATAAACTTTTTTTTAAAAAAAAATTGATATATACCCTAAATTGATTTATGAAAAAAATAATATTTTATTTATTTATGAAAAAATAATTTTTTATCTATTTTTATTTGATATATTATATATAATCATAATAAATAAAAAATTATATTATTGAGCATTAAAATTTATAAAAGATACAAACAAAACAACAAAAACTTAATAAGAATAGAATAACTTAAGTTATAACTCACATTTTAATTATTTTAACCTAATTCATTCCAACCCAAAATAACTTTATTCGACCATTTTATTAACTCAAACCATTTTAATCTATCTAAAATTAACTCAACTTGCCTATTTAAAATTTTTATTCACTAGAACACTAATGTTAAGTAAAAGCTTTTGGTATGGTTAAGCCCTTGAACTTATTACTCACTATGTCCCATTTTAGATGACATATTTTCTTTTTGGAAAAAAAATACATAAAATACACTTAATTTGAAATTATTACCCTTAATAGACCAGTCTAAACTATTTATCATTAATGGACTCACTATCCAAATTATTTACCTTTCTACTCACTTACCCCTTTTTATTTCGCGTGTTGATGTCATGCTGATGTCAACATAACTCCTATGAAATATACTTTGGCATATATATATATATACCTTATAGAATAAGCTCAGTCCTTTGTGATACTCTGACAGTATATTGACATCCAATTGCTATATATAATTTTTTTAAAAAAAATAAATAAAAAATTATTAAACTCTAAATTAGTAAAAAATATATTTGTTATATACTCTGTTGATATATTTTTACCATATCGGTATCATATATGATTGATGTTAATCATCTGTGATACTCTGTTGGTATATATATCCCCTATTGATAAATCATACAAGCACGTCAGCATAATGTCAATGCGCAAATTTTAATATTGGACTGGAGAGTGGAGGGGGGACAAACTTTTAATAGTATGAAGCACAAAATATAAAGAGCTATATGAATGTAAATAGTTTGACTTAGAAAGGTACAAATTTAATTTTTCCTTTCTTTTTTAATCTATCCAAAAAAAATTACTTTACTCTTATTAAAAATAATTTAATTTTATTTTTTTAACGCTTAATAAAATAATTTGAGCCACACAAATATCTAAAAATTGTTTTACCACAAATTTTAAAAAATCTTCCCTTTTTTTCTTAAACACTAAGCCAAGTTAAATGGTGTCACATAAAATGAGACAAGGAAAAAATATATATATCAATTAGATACTCGAATTAAGACTTATTTCTATTAAACACAATCCTAATAAAATATTTCAATTAGACATTTTTTAATTAAAATTTTGAAGGAAAAACATGACCTTTCAGTCATCTATTACATAGCTAAACTAATCACGTAAAAAATGCCTTATTTTTCACTATACGCATCAACTTCGAAGAAAAAATATTTGTTGTTTTACAACTTACTGAATAGGTGTTGTATAACTAAACGAAATGACATTTTATACAGTTGATTATACTCTTCTCATATGGTACGGAGATGGTGAAAGATTTTTAAAGCTTTAATTCATATATTGCAACAGAAGAGATATTCCGGAGACTGAAAATAATCAGATATCTTTCTTTTTGTTCATGGAACGAATGAATTGAATGAAAAGAATGAGCAAAACAGGCTCGAAATCTGCTAGCTATCCAATTTCTTCTGATAAAGTGTGTTTCCGTATAATCCCAAAACTAAATAATTATGCTTCCCAAGAGTCAAGGGAAACCTCGAGCAAAGCCAATTTCCGCAACGAACATTTGAACTTTCCGTGACCTGTACATACTGGAATTAAAAGATAGCTCATTGTGGATTACCGTCGCCACTTCCCAAAACCCATGCTGAATTTTCTGAATGACATAGTTCCTTCATAACCTGCAGAAGAAGCATAGAGAAATATTTAGGACTCAGGCAGTCAGAAAAAGATTTTATATATTCCATCAGGAATTACACAAAAGAAATGAAGCTTCCGCACGAATTTTAGATGAATCACTACAATATAACGGACCGACAACATTTCAACACTAGAGCTTATTCACAATACAAAGTTCCATTCAACTTGAAGGATTCTAGACCACGATGATGCAGTATAGAACCAGATGACATGAAACGTTTTATATTCTATCAGAGAAGGGGAAAAAACAAAATGGATGAGAACTGGAGTAGGAGGAATGGGAATAGGATTCTGTAAACATCTCTCGAATATATCAGCTTGAGCTGGAAAATACATTGACTTCCTATGGCAGCATGTACGTCCAAGCTATTTAAAGCCCAATAACTCTCCCAGACCAAGCTGCCCATCAGAACATGGCCATGATCATGACAGCATTGCTAAGATCCAATTCACATTAAAAAAGAAGTGCAAAGTAAGGAGAACCCTGACAAGAGCCCAGAAAAAAACCTACGCCTGAGGTTGAAACTTCACCACACCATATAAAAGAGAATAAAAATGGATCCTGTCAAATGCTAGTGCTAGCTTCGCAGTTCTTGTTTCTTTTGCACAAGTATCTCCCAATTCAGTTGGCATAGTCGGGCAACATTGCTAATTTTATCTTACTCCAGAAAATGTCTTTAATCATATCTCTACATTCAAACAGGATAAAAGCATGAAATACTAACATCCCCACCAAAGGTAGGAAACTTCTGTGATGAATGGTAAAGTTCTAATATTCAAATATCTTAAATCAATTCTATAACAAGTTTTTAGTGTTCTAACCTGAAGTAGAAACATGTACGCTTAAAATCAGGAGAGGTATGAGAGTTAGCTGGGGGAAGAGAAGAAGTTTGTTACTTGTCTAGCCATTGTTCTACAAGACCTACTAGGAAACGATTTTCTCCACTCACTCCTAAATAAACTGATTGGAGAGTCTTTTTCTCTTTGCACATACTAAACAGATAGGTGATTACTTCCATTTCCTTTTACATACTGTTCTCTCTGGTCTCTTAGCTTTCAGAATGTGCAAAATCACCACTGCTGCAAGACATGGAAATATGAAGGGTGAAATAGAGGTAGGAGGGGCAGAGAAGAGATTAAAACCTTCTGCACTTCACCTTAACTTGGTCTTCAAAGTTTTTAAAAAAAGGGTCCGATAGACTTATTTATAAAAAAGAGCAGTTTGCATAAAACAGAGACAAGTATCATTCTCTCTTCTAGGATTGGGTTGGTAGCTTAAACAAAGAGCAGTTCCACCAAATAGTTTATCACGTATAGTTTTCCCTTCTTGGTTAGCTTGCTCTGTGGTGACCTTTTACATTTGTTGTAATCAAATTTTTTCCTTACCTGTAGTAATTTGAAAAGACTGACATTTATTTTGACACTAAGGTATGTTCGGTAATGAGGAAAACACGACCTAGAATATGTTGTCTGATTTTCCCATGCTCGGTTGGGTCAAAAATTTTGGACACTTTTCTAAGAAAACAAGCTTCTTAAAAATGAGGAAAACGACTTCCATATTAGAAGTAGGAAAACAAGTATTACAAGAGACACTTCACGTTGATTTTGTCTTTCCCACCCTCCAATACACTTCATCTTCACCCCATCTCTCGTAGCCCCATCCCCAACAGACCTACCCCCCTACCCCCACCCCTACCCCCATAGTATTTATGTAGATTATATACAAACGTTTTTAAGATAATATGTTTTGCTTACATGTTTTTAAGATAAATGTGCTTTCTGTTGCTAGTCGTCCTTTTTGTTTCCCTTTTTTTTTCTTCCCATTTTTTTATATCTAGTTTATTCTGTTTATGGGTTTTTGAAACGAGGGCAACCTCTCTGCCTTGTGAGGTAGTGGTAAGGTCTGCGTACATTCTACCCTCTCCAGACCCCACTTGTGGGATTCCACTGGGTATGTTGTTGTTGTATGTTTTGCTTACAATACTAAACACAAAAAGATAAATAAGAATGCCACCCATTTTCTTAGAGAACATGTTACATGGAGAACATTTTCCTTCATACCAAACACTAAATTAAAACTTCCTGAACTACACATCCAACAATAAAAAGAAGGGGAATGAAAATAACAGTTCTTGCAGCTCAATGGAAGATGAAAAAGGAAATTCTTTTTAGCTAGCAGAAAGAACCCTTAATTCCACAGGAAATTGCTTCCCATCTGCACGGCCCTTCTTCTTAAAGCAAACCAATGTGTGCACACCAATCTATAGGAATCAAATCAGTACACCTCCATCAACAGCCCCCTTACTTGCAAGCTGTCAAGCACTTCTTTATCATGCAACTTACCAGTTTGTATGTACATTATGGTGATTGAAGATGCTAGAAAGATGAAATAGACCTAAAATTGCTTTGAGAAGGTGGATTAAAGACCTACAACCAATTGGAGTCGGTGTAGACTTGGGTTAGATGGATCACAACTAGTTGTACTAAGTTCATGGTTGTTGCTACACATACATTAGGTTTGAGTACGAACAAGTGTAAGATTTAGAGAACCTCTATTTTTAGAGACCCCTAGAATATGCTGTCAAGAAACACTTCTTACTAGTATTTATACAACCTGAAATAGGCATATTTGAAGGATGGACAAATTGAAATCACTACATCAACTATGACAAAAACTGTTCAGTTATTGACTTCTGCCACTACCTGAAACCCTATACAATAGAGTCAAAGAAGATATACCTTAATTCTCATGACAAGTAAGGAAAGAAGTACTCACCTTTTGAAACTCAACACTGGTAACATCCCTTCCCAGTTGCAACTTGGCAGCTTCAATTATAGATGCTTTCTTTAGCTTTGCACTTGGCCCTTCAGCCATAAAAAGATCAATTACAACTTTCCTGAAAATCAAAACTATATATTAGCTGCCTAGGTGTTTATCAGGTAGTGTTAGCCATACTAGCAATAGTTACTAACCTCAATGCGTCATACTGTGGATTATCTGGCGATGACCTCAAAATATAGAGACCATGGATGTTTACAGCAATCCGATTCACCACTGCCTCTATCTCCTCTTTAGGTGCATCAGAAACACCCTTGGTGCCAGTAACAGCTTTCTTTGAATCTCCCTTTATTGTTTCGCAGATTTGCTGCAAACTGGCAAAAAGTAAACAGTGGATTCTCAATCTGCTAGGGGTCACAAGTTTAGATGGAGGAACCTCATGTAAATAGAACAAGTCGTGCACAGTTTTTCTTCTTGAATAGCAAACATTCTCTGTTCCTTCTAAACCCCAGACAGGTGAGGCGCACAGGAAAAAAGACAAATGCAAAAAGTAGATATATAACATACTAAAAGGCAAACATAAATCTTGTGAAGGAAAATTTCAACCTAAATACTCGCACGACTCACCTCAACTACCAAGACGTCAACATAAACAGGACTTTTAAGTTATGTTGCTCATACTCTTCAAAAGTGTAAGCGGGTGCGCCTCGGATTCACCAAAAGTAGTGTATTTTCGGAGAATCCGACACGGGTAAGGCATTGAAAGTGAAGAGTCCACGCAACTTAGCTCTTAAGGGACAATGTATAACCACTGCTCAAAGATATTAAAATATTCCAAAGCAAAAAAGAAATGTCCTATAACTAGACCATCTCATCCTTTTAGAGGACTGGTCATACTCATGATTTAATCAGGAGGAATATTCAAGACTAGGAATTGCCATACCTTATGGAGTTACGGTCCAAATTGGAACAACACTATGTCAAGCCAGATATTGCTTACAACCTAAAATGGAAGGATGGTCCCTAATCGGTTAAGGCAGGCTACTCTCACCTATGCTCCTCCAATGAGATGATTTGACAGATGGCCCAGGAATATATCTGGAAAACAAAAGTCCCCCCTAAGATTATATATTTCAGCTGGATACCCTTACATGAAGCATGCCTTACACAGAATAATCTCAACAGAAGGAAAATTCAGACAGTCAAGAGCTGCTTCATTTGTTTCAGATTCAGAATGCAATAGACATTGTTTCCTACACTGCCCAGTTGCCATAGAAATTTGGGGCATATGTTTATCTCTACTTTTGGTCTCAAATAGACAATGCCACAAACAGTTGCCTAATGCCTGTGAATGCTCGTCTCAATGGAAAGTTGATAAGTCCATCAGGAAAAACTCGCAGAATATTCCTGCCTGCATCTTTTGGTGTGCCTGGATAAAAATGAATCAAAGTTTGATGTGGCTTCAACTCTCACTTATACACTTAAGGTGATGTCTTTTATAGTTGTTCAACTGGCAGAACATCTCCCTGTATCAGCTCTATAGCATTAGCGTAACTTTTTGTAGCTATGGCTGATAACCTTTTGTGCATCTACTACTTTTGTAACCTCTGTGTCTTCTTTATGCCATCTATAAAATTATCTTTCTTCATCAAAAGAAAAGGATGAAAACAATCAAATAAAGGGAGGGTAAAATCAAGAAGAATTGAGTAAAGAGGTAATTAACATACAGGGGATATTAAAAAACCACCAATTTACACATTCGTTAAATTCCAAAGGATAATATCAAAAGCCATAAGAAGGTGAGGGTTCTTCAGCCAAACACAAAGGGACGACCACAGGTGGCAGAAGTTGAAGGGAGTATAGCAATTTAAAATAGCCTGAACATTATTGTCAATTTGTGGAGCAATCAAAAAGGTCAATAAACCACCTCTTTGACCCGGTCTCGTCATTTATTCTCAGGCACTAACAATTTGTGCCAGTAAGATGAATACCCAAAATCACTACTCTCTAGATAACAAACAACAAAGGCAGAAAGTTCGTAAGTCATTTTAAGAGACCTCACCTGCAAACCTTATGGATTCTAAAAACATTTTGAAGCGCCTTCAGTAAAGCTTCTCGAATTTCTTCTGAGATAGATGTTCTCAAAAATGTGTTATGAATGGGTTTATCACCACTTGCCACTGCAGGAATGTTGGCCTTTGGGTTTAGAGGATTCTTCACAGTAGGCCTGTTTCTTCCTCCATGAATAATATCATTGATCTGTTTCCCCATGGTCTCCCAGATAGCTTGCTGCTCTCTCACAACATCACCATAAAGATTTTCAAATTTCTTGTCAGGAAGCTCTCTGAGCTTCCAATCATTCATGTCAGGCCTCTCGATAGCTAATGATTTTAGTGCTTGTGTTGCAGCTTTAAGGAATTCAGGCCTCCTGCCAAACACTGACTTCTTAATTAGGGTACTCTTGGTAAACTCATAAAGGACATAATTCCTTGCTAAAACTTCAACTCCATTATTTGTGTCATAGACTAATGAACTTTTTGGAACCCACAGTCCTTGAACTAATTGTGCGTATCTTTTGAGGACTTCTAAAATCTCATCAACAGAATTATCTGGCGCTAGGTGCTTTAGGGCATCAAAACGATGAATTGGAGGTCCCTGTTGCGAAAAGAACTCATTTTAATGTGCTGCCTTTGTGAGTTATAAGGACCACAGGTCCCCATCTAAACAAACTTTGTTGCAGCTTTGCAGAAATAAAAATATACAAGCAGCGCAAAATCCAAATAGTGGGTACAGACCTCAAGAAGCCAAGTTCTAACACGTTCTTCAAAAGGTTTCTGGGACAACCTGAAAAGCATCCATTTGGCAACTTACAAGTTAGGAGCATATAATGACTGGGATAGAATGTTAATTTAAGATAGCTGAGAAACATGTCATTTCAAGAACTGTTATCTATTCCACATGGCTGGGGTACTAAATGGAAGAAACAGCAAATTTCTGGCTAGAGAAAGACAATAAGCAATTCAAGTCATAGGCTGCATATTTATGTTTAACTATATCAGCAGACCCACAACGAATACAAGTCACACCAGTCAATCATAATTAATCCGAAGGGATCAACTTTAACAACAGATGGATATTAAGGACAACATTCTTTTTAAATGAAAAGAAATCAATTTGACAGATGACAGGTAGAACATCAAGGATAAGATGACCAGTGAGGTGCAAGGTTGGCTAAGTAACATGATGAAAATGAATCCAACTTCATATTCTGGAATAACAGTCCACTCTCTTCCTTGGCCTCAAGAAGTGATGAAAATAAGAAATGAAAATAAGATCATCACATAAAACTGCTCTAAAGATTTTTGTAGTTCTGACAATTACTCCTAATCTACAAAGAAGGAAGACCATGTTTTCTTTTTTATTTCATTGCCAGAACATCAAGAACAAAAACCACTTTCTGGCAGATTAGGTTCTATGGCAAAATAAAGCATAATGTATCCTTGAATTTCGTACTGCTCATACTTACTACTAGACAAACCAAGAAGCAACAAAGTTTTGAGCCGTTAACCTATTCTTCCCACACACCCCACACATCACAACAATGCCAAAAGTAACTCTGGAACACATATGCTTCCTGCATAAACAGTAGAATATATGTTGAAGTGAGTGAATACCTCATCTAAAAATTTTAAGCTAATTAACAGAACATACTCTTACTTATTTAATCATGCCTACACAATACAGCCTTAATGTGTGGGTCTGATTCTCTTTCAAGGGCCAAGCACGTGGAATTATTTTTTATAATGGTGGCAGCGAAGCTCAAAGTCAGGACATCTGTCTGCTTTGATTTGTCCATACAGTTGATGTGTTTATAATTATTATCTTCACAAGGAAAACTTTTTTAAATTTTAGTGTCTTGGTTCGATTTCTTCGGTAAAATGCACACTTCAATTATGCCTTGCAATTCAAGTCTGAGTTCTCTCCTTTTCCTGCTTAGCCTACCACTTCTGGTGTTATTATCAAAACCTTATAGCCTAGTACACTGGAGATTTTTTACCCGTTTTTTGACTAACATATGCAGTACCAAGAGAATTCAGAGTCTAGATTGTTTCTAATACTGCCTCCTTTTTTTTTTTGTGGGGGCGGGAGCTTACTATTATCCATGGCACACCATTGTCAAGATTAGCTGGTCCTTAAGGGTTTCAGCAACTAATAGTTTCTAGTCCTTTTTTGTGTTTACATTCTCTCCTAATTTCCCCCCAAATACTATTTGCTCCAACTTCACACATCACCAAAGATCAGCTAAACCTCCCAATGCTGCATTCTTAGAAATCCCCTTCACAATATTCTGTTGAACTTGATTCTGTTATTTCTGTTAGTGAAATTCTCCTTTTTTTCCCAGAGTCCAAGCCAGTAGAAACATTCCTGTCAGGGGTGGATCTAGAGGGTTCACCCAAAACCCCCGGCAAAAAATTACACCCTTTATATAAGGTAGTTTTAAATTTTTTTTATGTATATATAGAGATTTTTTGAACTTCTTGAACATAATATTACAGGTTGGATTAGTGGTTTAGGGGGTTCAAAATTCACCTTGAGGATCCAAGTTCATATCTCAAGTGCAACATTTTTATTTTTCGAACCCCCATAGTGAAAAATATGGATCTGAGACGAGAGAGAATTTTCTCGAGCTCAGAAAATGGTTTTCCTTCCCATTTTGATCTACAAATTTAGTCAATCAGAATTACATAAATCGACGTTGCAATTAGGCTTATGTCACTGTGTGAATCTAATCTTTGAAGTTGTAGGATATTACCAGTCCTCACCAAAGACAACTTAATTGCTAATTAAAAACTAGATTATGAACAAGTAACCAAAGATCATCACAATCTCTACTAGACATTGTACAGAAAGTAAAAAAGAGATTAAACAAATAAATAAAATGGAAAGGGAGATAAGGAAGTAGATTACAGTAATATGCAGTTCTTGTGAAAAAGAAGATAATTTGCAGGTAGCAGAATGGTCCAACAATACTAGAGGACGATAACCACATAGCAAAGAAGACAGCTCTATGATCGTAGATGTACATAAAAATTTGTTTTTGTCCTTACCAAAATCTCCAAACCTTTCAATGTCAAAAGTCAAAACAATATATGCGAAGGACAAATTAAAGCAGGCTGCACTACCTTGTTCTAAGATTTCTTAATCTGTCAATGTCAGTTGGTCTTGCAGGACAAATGACGCCCAGATAATCAACCCTGTGTATCAAATTAGCAGAAAAAAAACTGGTATTAGCATAAAAAGGAGAGTAGATGTGCAATTTGGATTTTAAAGCGTTCAGACATCTCTTTTTGCATTGTTCTGTGGCATATGATATTGGAGCATGCTCTTTTTAATTCTTGGAGTAGCCTAGGTCATTTAGGGTAGAAGGTTAGTATTATTCTGGGATTTTCGTATTCTTAGATTTTTATTTACATGACGTTTCTTTAGCCGCTATTAGTGTAAAATCTTTCTGTTGTTTCTGCTTCTTTTACATCTTTCTTAAGAGCCAAGGGTCTATCAGCAACAGTGGGATTACACTGGACTTGTTGTAGTTGTTGTTGACTAAGCTGGGTCAAGCTAACAGCATCAAGAAGCATATGTAAGCTTCTGTTGAGGAAACAGTGTCTGCTGCTATTTTTTGGTACATCTGGAACGATCGAAATCATAGATGTTTTGATGGGATTTCAACTCCTGCTCATGTACTCAAAGCAAAATGCTTACTGACTTTCTTTTGTTGGCTCAATAACTAGTTGTGTTCAATTTTTGGACTACACTAGGTATGTTGATGTTGTTGTTCTCTGCTCCTTAGTAATAAAATAGTTTTTTCGTCTGCGTGTCTTTGAGCAGGCACTATCTCTATGGGATAACACTGGTATGTTGTTGTATGCAGGCACTATCTCCCTCTCTGGTAATTTTCTGCTTGCATCGTCTGGATGTTTTTTACTGATTACCCTTACTTCATCAAAAAAGAATGAGAGTAAGATAAATATATGCTCTGGGGCAAGAAGCTATGTCTTTTAATCGTCCTGAACAGATGCAGTTTGCAAAAAATATATCGCTCAAGCAAAGAAAAATCAATAGTAGATGCACACCGGCTCATTGAAATTGGTACAGGGGAGCCTCCCTCCATGGCCATTTTCTGAAGATATCTGGCTGAAATGTCACTCCTGGACCCATGGTATTTTAGATGTAACCAATGCTAAAACAGGAAATGAATAGATATCAATAACTTCAGAAGGATCTGTATTAAATGAAACTGTTTGAAATGATATGGGCTACTGCATGGAGAAAGCTAACTGCTCTTGAGTAAATATAAATATAAATATAAAACACTTGCAACAGAAACATCAAATCCAAACCATAGCAGACGAAAAATCAGCAGGCACTCAAGCTAATGAACAATATGAAGAGTTATTAGCTAATACTGAAAAGCGGAAATTTTGTTAGTACATGTTAACAGGTGTTCATACCTCTCCAATATCCTTGTGGTCCCCAGGTGGTGTGTTCTGCACAAAAGGTATATGCTTGAATAATACATCAAACAAAAGGTAAAGCACTTAACACGAAAAGCTTGAACAACATCAGGGGAGGGAAAGTCTAGTTGCAAGGGATCATCCACCTACAAATAAGGTGGGTTGACTCAAGTCACCAAGTGAGACAAAGTGGAAAGGCTGGTACTGGGATCCTGGGTAAGGGGGTTTGAGTGTGAAGTTCATCAAACTAGAAAAGAAGACTTGAAAATAGCAGAGTGAGCTTAACCATAGAAGACTAAGCTTAAGGCATTCCCTTTGCCATTACTAATCCAATTGTGGCAAAGAAAGTAAATCAGGAACCGAGAAGTCTTTGACATATAAGAACAACAACAACATACCCCCAATGTAATCCCAAAAGTGAGGTCTGAGGAGGATAAGACTAATCGAGGACCTTAACCACACCTTTGTGGGGAAAACAGGTTGTTTCCAATAGATCCTCGGCTGAAAAAGTGAAATTACTCAGAGAAGGGGAAAAGTCCTTGACAGATGATATTTAAGTGCTAGCCACTGATATGTACCATAATATCACATGAAAAGTAGTTTTATACAAGGTCCATATAAGTTGAGCTTAGGAGTTGGCATCAAAAGAGCAAATCATGAAATGAACCTGATTCTTTGATGGACCAACAGGCTTTTTCTTATTGACGTCTTCGTTTTCAGAACTTTTTTCATCATTACTGGTTGTAATGTTCTTCTTCGACTCGCTTTTCTTAATATGCTGCAGTGATGGTCGGAGCTGTACAACTGCATGAACAGGATTGAGGTGTAACTGCATAACAAACAGGACACGAGAGCGTCATTATGGAGAATATTAATATGCTTGGATACTTATTTTTTTATTTTTTTGAAAGGTAACATTTCTGTATATTGACAAGAAGAGTACATAGGTTATATTGAAAATCATATTTACAGCATACTTATTCTTTTTGACTGCAGCAATGAGCTCCAAATATTCAGCAAACTTAGAAATTTTAGCTGAAGTTTCTCACACCAATGCATATAAGAAACAGAAGAATATAACTAAAAGGACTAAACAATTTTTTATAAGTGGCAGAACTTGGGCTAAAGAAGAGAGCCAGAAGTATTATAATGGTTCCCAACTGCATAGGTGGTGGTTGAATTAGATTTGACAGCGAATAATTTGCTTCAACTTGAAGCTCATAAAAAATTCACTTTGATTATATTGGAGGATGAGAGAGTAGCCACCCGACATTGTTCTGGTCCAAATCAGTTTTTGAAAAAGAAAAGGACAAAAGCTGAACACACATAAGCACATAAAAAAACTGCAGAAGACTATCTTTAGTCAATCAGAACTCCACGAGACTAGAAGTTAAATAAGCATTTAAGCCATCAAAAGCAAATCAATTACCTTATCACCAATGAGAACCGCAACAGCATACTCAGAGGAGCAAGTTGGTAATGGAACCCATTTTGTTGAGAGAGTCTGGAAATTCAGAACCAATCAGATTCTACGGCAAACAATTAGAACTGAAATTCCTGCTAAGGGAACAAATATCAAGTCCAGAGTTTCCAGAATGTAAATGGAAAAGCTTTCAAAATACAACCTCCTTATCCTACACCTAATAACAAAGTTACAACCATGAAATCGAAATATATATCTGTATACAGAGGCAGCACAGGATTTGAAGGTTGCGGGGGCACCACAATTTTTAACATAGTCATGCAATTTTCTAGTTATGAAGTTTGATGAGCAACTCTCTTAAGACTTAATAAATATTTTAAGTTATGAGCATGTAAAAGCTTCAAAATGATCGAACATCATTAATTTGTAGTAATATAACAAAAGTAAATGATCCATTTATACTCCGGCACATTTTTAATATTCTAAAAACTAGGGGTGGGCGTTCGTTTTTCAATTTTCGGTTCTTCATTGGTACATATCGAGTACCTAAGCGAAATTAGTTCAATTTGGTTTGGCTTAACGGGGCAAGAGTAGGAGATATGAAGCAGTAAATGTGATGTACTTGCAGATGCGCAGACAACAGTTGCTACAAAGGAAGATTTAGAACGACATCTCATAAATGGAGGATTAGATTTCAAGAAAAATCAGGACCCGATAATTGAGAACTGAACCAAATATAGAAATTTAAAAAATACTACATAAACCAAACCAAAGAACTGAACTAATTCTTTCTATGTTGCAGCGCCGGCAGGTGAATAAACAAGCAAAAAAGTAGAGGCAAATGCATGTTGAATGTGACACTGTTTGATTAGAAAGTTAAACTCTCTGTCTGTCTCTCTCTCTCACACACACACACACTCACTCACTCACTCTTTCTATACATGTATCTAGATCGACTCTTGGGAGACATTTCTTTTGCAAATTTTCGAGCCTCCTTTGTTAAGAAAATTGAGGCTTAAAGAAAACAAAATTGAACACTCGACTCCTAATATATATATATATATATGTATGTATATATAAAGGTTATGCTGGAGAGGAACCGACCAGGGTTATCAATCAGAAAAGCAGAACTTAAATGCAGACTCAGCCGGTGCCCCAAATAGCCTCTGTGTATCAGGATGAACAATCAAATATATACTTGATTCTTAAGGTATATACATCTATTTAATATATTTATATATATCAAAAAATCTGAATTTAACAGGGTCCCATGACTCCCTCCCTACATTCCACATGGGTCCGCCTTTTGTTTGTATACCCACTATCATTAAGAGCAAAGAGTAGGACCAAAACAGATGGTATTACAACTGGAACTTATGGTGGAGAAATGGAGAGAAATGTAATGCTCCCTCTATTTTGATTTGTTTGCCTAGGCTGGACTTAGTATAGAGTTTAAGAAAATAAACAGTCTTAAGTTAAAAATATGTAGAATGTACTAATTTGTCCTTTAATCTTCGGATCTTAAACATGCCAAATCAAAGATTTGCCCCCCCAAAAAAGGAAGATGGACCTTTTTTTTTTATTTGCACCGGGTGTTTGAGTCTCTTAGGAGTTTCCCGTAAGTGCACCACGGTTAATTCAGGGTTTACCCAGTCCGATGGCCTTCAGAAATTGTTTGCACCCTTTGGGTTTCGATCTTAAGACCTTGAAAGGGAGCAAACCCCAAGGCTCAAGTCTATTACCACCAGGCTAGCCCCTGAGGGTTACATTCTTTTTTAATCTATAATTCAGAAACAGCATTAATTTTTAATAGTAAGATGCTATATATGTTAATCTGGACTAATTGGTTAAGCTTTTATAACTCCCAAGAGATCCACAGTTGCAACTTTGAACTGGATAAAGTATTTCTTGTATATGTGTATATGATGAGGCAAAACTATCTGAAAAGAAAAGCGAAAGGCTGCATGGTATAAAACTCGGAAACTCAAGTTTGAAATAGTTGTGCTCAGCCAAGTGAGCTGCAATGCTTTTAATTTTTGAAATAGCATCATTTCAATATATACAATTTTTCGGACTAAGTAAATCTGCCCCTGCCAACAAACATACCAGGTCACTGTCTGCACCTAGTTTCTTTTTTGGCCTTCATTGCGGTTTAAGAAAAAGAGAATATATATTAAAACGACTAGCTTCCATATAACTCCGAACCTGCTTTTTCATTGTTTCTGCATGGACAGAGTCACTGTCAAAAATTTTAGAATCGAAATCTATTGCCAAATCAACTTCCATTTCTGCAGTTGAAGGTCTCAACCTCACCTGCAAAATATTAAAAAATCGAATTCAGATGTCCAAACTGGTCATCTAAAACCAGTCAATCCATTCCTGCCTTTAGCATCACATTTTAATTTAACCTTTGATGTTAATGATTCATTTGCCATACTAAACAATGACCCATTTGTTCAAAAGGAAAAACACTAAAAGCAATTGTTGTAACTCACCTCTTGGCATTTTTCATCCAAATCATAGGGACGCCAAACAGGCCTCAATGGATATTGGAGTACATACAGCTGACAAAGAAAACAAAATATACTTCACAAATAAAAAAAATTGCAAATTCAACAATAAACAACCATTTCTTAAATCAAGAAAAATCAACCTGACTAAGGGAAGGGGTAAGCCACACATCAATTTCACGAACAACTTCATCTTGATCATTGTCGGTTTCCATTGCGACTTGTTCTTCTGCAAGGTCGTTTCCCGTAGTCTCTCCATTCAATGGAACGTCGTCCTCGACCGTTGCCACCCCGTTTTTCTCTATATGATCTGTTAGAGGAGGGTGTGCACCCAGTTCTTCCTTTTTAGTCGGAATAGCTGAATCAGATGATGGCGGTATTTCACTTTTGGGTTTGGTTTCTGGTTGAGACTTCAATTTGGAGTTTTTGGGAGCAAAACGGGATTGCCTGCTCGACACATTACTTGGACCGTTGAAGTCCAAATCCATCTCCGCCAATTTCTTTGCCGGAAAAGTGAAACTTCAACTCCAAGTAATAATGGTGGAGGAAGGGTTTAGGGTTTATTAGTTGGAGTTGAGGTTTTAGAGTTGGAGTGTCGTTTACCGTCTAATTAAAGAAGGGGTTAATATTTAAAAAGACTAATTAAATTAAATGGTAGCATACTAATTTTTTTTTCGCTGAAAATAAATAGATTAAAAGAATTATTACTATAGGAAAAATTAGGGGTGGACGTTTAATTTTTTGGTTTATTTTGATATATTTAAAACAATTTTTCAGTGTTAAGTAAAAATAAAATAAAAATGATTACATTTGTATTAAAAGTATGTTAATTATTCCAATATTTTAATATTACATACTCTATAGATAATTATAAATTCATAGCATCATCATCTACAAACAAAATTAAAAAAAAATAATTTACTTAACATATGGTTAAATTAGAATATTGTTAAATGTAGAGAATTTACTAATTGATGAGAGCTGCAAATAAATCTTTAAAACCATGCAACTGTTAAAAATAACAATTAAGAATACAACCAAAAAACATTATCCAAATGATTTTTTTTCATAATAACTAGAGCTCTTTTCCGGTAATTGAAATTGGAGTTGGACTTGAGTTAACATTTAAAAAAAAATTCAAAATTATTAAATTATTAAACTTTGATTTTTTGGTGTATCACGATTTCGAGACCTTTATATCGTAAATTGAACCGTAAAATCAAAATTTTTAAAAAAAACAACAACTAAAGAACCAAAAAATTAATATCAAAAACCCAAATTAATTCAATTCAGTTCAATTTTCTAGTTATCCTATTTTTTAACCCACCCCAGGAAAAATCAATATAAGGGAGGTTAGCATTATGAGGAAAAATTTAGAAGTAGTATTATTAGGAAAAATCTAAAAGTAAATTTCTGGAATATTGATTTTATTTTTTCAAATAATTTTTTTAAATTTTTTTATTAATCACATCATTACATAAATAATATAAAAGATATTGGTGGAGGAAGAGATGTCGGATGCGCGACATGTGAATCTTCATATAAATAAGAATATCACGGAACTTTTAAAATATATATCTTGTTTTATATTTTTTTAATGTTATATAAATAAATAATAATATTAATGAATTTCTAAAAGTTCTAATAGGATAAAGTGATGCACAATTATCGATTCTTGCTTTAGAAACATGGAATGTGAATGTATTAAAGCAATGATTATTTTTAAAGGAAAAAAAAAAAAGAAGAGAGAGACTCGTCTAATTTTAGAACATAATTTTAATGCAAAGTTGAGTTATATAAAAATGTATAATGTTAAATGGCACATGCAAAAATTAAAGGCTAATTTTTGCTATAAAAAAAATTCATATTAGTTGTTGTATTCAATTATATCTTATTTTATTTTTAATTTTTTCAAGTTAAATAATAAGTACTCTTTAACAGTTTATTTTTTAAATATCATTACTATTTTACAAGCTCTTAAATTTGAAAAAAGTACAATTTGAAAGTAAAAATCAATAGAAAAAAATAATTACGTTTTATGTTTGAAAAGATCCTTGTATTTTTATTTTTTTTTATTTAAACCTTGTAAAACAATTGTTCCTAAAAATTTAAATATAAAAAATTGAATCTCATTTTTGAAAGATGAATGAATCGAATAAATTATTTTATTTTTTAATTTATATATGTTAATAATAATTTAACTATTCAACCACATATGACATTCTCAAAGGAGTGATACTTTACAAAATTGAATATTTATGAGATAAGAATGAATTATCACGTTGAAAAATATAAATATGTTTAGGGATATTAGTGGTAATGTTCTTAATCTAGTACTTATGCTTTATCAAAAGTTTTTTGAATTTTTCTATGAGCCATGAAAATGAAAAATAAATAAAAATATTTTCTCAGAAAGCATATGCTTAATATTTTACATGTGAATAATATAATTCAGAAATGAATAAATCATGTCAAATAACAGTTGTAGCAAATGTGACTTAGAAAAGAAACTATATAACACGTGTTTATGTTTTTGAAGTGTCGTAACTCTTGAATAATTTGAAAAATGAGGCATATTTGAAATGATTGGTGCAATGATAAATTATTATGTTCAAATATTATTTTTGAAATAAAGTGAAATAATTTTTCAGAGAAGGTAAAAGAATTTCGGCCAAATGGATATTCAAAGTGAGCCTTCGAACGCCTCCTTAAACCCTACTAAGCTCATGTTCAACCCCACCTAAACCCTAGAAGAAATGTCTTCTTCCATCGCTTTGCGCCAGGCACGCCACCTCACAACCGCCGCCGCTGCCGCCGCGGAGTCAGCTTCCGCCGCCACCATCTCTATCTCCAAAGCAAAATCAAAGCTCAAAGCCGAGCATGACCCTGATAAAGCCCTAGAGATTTACTCCTCCGTGTCTGATCGTTTCATTTCCCCCCTGTCCTCCCGTCACGCTCAAGAATACACAGTCAGGCGCCTGGCTAAGTCCCACCGTTTTTCCGACATCGAAAGTTTCCTCGAATCTCACAAAAATAGCCCCAAAATTACCCAAGAGCCGTTTCTTTCATCCATAATCCGCTCGTATGGAATCGCCAGAATGTTTGATCACGCGCTCAAAATTTATCATGAGATGGATGATTTGGGGAGCCCCAGATCAGCTATTTCCTTCAATGTACTTTTATCAGCTTGCGTGCACTCGAAACTATATGATCGTGTCGCCCAGCTGTTTGATGAAATACCAGTGAAGTATGGATTTTCACCTGATAAAGTGTCATACGGTGTGTTGATTAGGTCATATTGTGAAATGGGATTGCCGGAAATGGGAATGGAACGACTCAAGGAGATGGAGGAGAAAGGTGTGGAGATTACAGCTGTTACTTTCACTACTATATTGCATTCATTTTACAAGAAAGGGAAGAGTGATGAGGCCGAGAGGGTATGGAATGAGATGGTTAACAGAGGGTGTGGTCCAGATGTTGGTGCATACAATGTAAAAATAATGAACATTCAGGGTGGTAAGCCGGAGGGCATAAAAGCTTTAATTGAGGAAATGAGCAATGCTGGATTAAAACCCGACACAATTAGCTATAATTACTTGATGACTTGTTATTGTAAGAATCAATTGATGGACGAGGCACAGAAGGTTTATGAGGATCTGAAGACAAGGTGCAATCCAAATGCTGCAACTTTTAGGACTTTAATCTTTTATTTGTGTAAGAAGGGAAGGTTTGAGACAGGGTATAAGGTGTTCAGGGAGAGTGCGAGTGTTCACAAGATCCCGGATTTCAAGACACTCAAGTATTTGGTGGAAGGGTTGGTGAAGAAATCAAGATGGAGAGATGCAAAAGGGATGAGTAGGACTGTGAAGAAGAAGTTCCCTCCTCACTTGGTAAAAGCTTGGATCAAGCTGGAGGAGGAGCTTGGTTTGGCTAAAGTTGAAGCCAGTGATAATGCTAAAGTTGAAGCCAGTGATAATGAGACTAGTTTGGCTTAGTAGGTGGATTTAATTGGATGATTGTAAGTGTTTGTACTCATTCCATATCGAAGGAGGGCTTTGAGATCATTGAATTTCTCTTTACAAAAATGAAGATTTATATCTAAAAGAATTTGTGCGGCTGAAAATGGTAATGAGGAATTTTTAAAGTTAAATTATTTTTAATTATATTAAAATAATATTATTTTTGAGATGGTTTAAAAAAAAACATTTTATACAAATTTCATATTTTTTTAAGCTAATTACAACTAAAACAAAAAAGATGCAGATAAAACAGCCACAAATTGTAAGATAGACAGTTAGGATTCATACTAATGCCGGATGGTGTCATTGATTTCACGTAACGAGACTATTGCCTTTTATGTAGTTAGCTTCCAACAAATAAAATTATTGTTTTACAGAGAGATCTTTTTCTTTTTGAAAAAAAAAGGATCATACTAACATTGATCTAAAACTTTTGGTTTTCAAGGAAAAAAGTAGATTTATTTCACTTGGGACTCATTTGCTTCACATATTAGTTGTGCAAGAATCATTATGTAGGGATAATTAACTCATCGACTGATAATAAATGAATTGTTATGTGATGATTAATCTTGTAAAGATTGTTGTTCATGAATTACTTTTAAAGAATATTTGTCTTTAAATAGTTTAATCCAATAATGAAGTATTACACAAATCCACCTTCGCTTAGCAATATTAGTATTCCCCGTTTCAGTTTCTTTGTTTTTGTCACCATTTGGACAGTCAACAGAGAACACAACTATTTGTAATTTATAATACCTTTTATATATGTTAATCTTTAAAATATCCAAATTCACACAGAATATCAGTTAATTAACCTAAGTAATCCGAATTGAACAAAACAAATTTAAACAGATGGAGTATTTCATAGTATCAGCAATCAAAGAGATGGTGCGTTAACCACGTTAGGCATTTCCTTTTGAGCTATAGATTGCTCAGTGATGGTAGGGATGAGCCTGAGCTTATGCTCACGAGTTTGAACTAAGCCAACTCCAAAGACCTCACTCAACTTGGATTTTGTAAAGCAGCAAATCCAATGAGCTCTAATAATCAGGCTCACACAAGTTGATGCGTTGTTTTGTCACAAAGGGAAGAAGGGTACCTAAATCTCCTGTCATTTTAACTAAGAATATTTTTTTTCTTTAAACAAACAAATTAGAGACAATGCTAAAACAGGGCAGCTGTAATATAACGAAAAGGTATAATCTTTTCTAGACTGGAATCAAAATTGATGTATAAGTCACCTGATAAACTAATAACATATGTTCTGGAGGTGAAATAAACATGCCCAGCATCAAGATGTAGCACCAACACATAGGGCGAGTTAGATGTAATTGCACTTCATAGAAATATATCCTTTTCTGACCTAAGGTTCATAAAAGATGTGACGATATGCTCAAAAGAGAGGTAATGTGTCATTAGTGAAGAGACACATTCAGATGTGAATGTATGCGACAAAGCTGGCCATATGTGGCACCTGAAGTATAAATCTCGCAGATGCAAATCATCAAGCTACAGTTCAACATGCAACCTACTATCAATACTTAATGTTGGAAACTTCAATTCTTCTGCCAAATTCACAGATGCACAGACCTAATAGACAAAAAGACAATCCACACATTAGTTACAGAATTCGAAAGACATGGAAATTAATATGCAAAAGAACACAACTATATCTAAAAGCAGAAGTCTTAGTGCATGCAGATTATCTACACAATTAGTTGGGAAATAGATAGATCAGCATATTACAATCACCACCCCATTAGTTGGGGAATAGATAGATCAGCATATTACAATCACCATCAAGGCAAGTTAACCATATTGCAATATCAATATGGTAAAAAACTGATTTTGATCAGATGTAGTAGTGGTATATTTATGAAATTACTTTTTTTGAGAGCGGCTACTTTACTTCTATATATCCACGGGTATACTACAACAAAATGTAGCCCCCCGTCACAAAAGTTGTCACTTTACAAAAACCTAATAATACAAGTTACAACCGATCAATTGCATTAAAAGCCTCTTCTGTGCTATCTATGAAATTACTTCTAGTGGCAGAACGAAGCATAAGGTGCAAACGTGGTATTAATGCAAAATATAAGGCCCGTTTGCCTTCAGCTTGCCCTACTTGATAAATCAGTCAAACCAAGTCAAGCTACATCCTCGACAAGAGAGGGCAACTTATGTGAAAACACTCGTCAAGGTTCGGAGTTGAGTCGACAAGTGAGCAAAGTTGGGACTTGGGATGCACAAGTGATGACTCTTGGGGATAGAGTGGGATGGGGTAAGAGATGTAGGTTAACATATCCGAGAAAGAAGTTAGTGGCCAATTGCTATCCCAGAAGACTAGTTTTTTTTTTTTTTTGAGAAACAGGTAACAGCCCAGAAGACTAGTTATATGGTGAGAGTTTTTCAAGTGTGGCAACCACAAAATTAATCGTATAACAGCCATCTGAGCTTTTCATTTATAACTCAAATAATAATTCTATTGTAACTATGATTGTTGTTATTAAATAATACATTGTTATATCTAACAGACGGAACCAATTGTGTTTAGCTCCCAGGTGATTATAGTGTTGGTGGTTATTTGGGTCTTTGGAGTTGGCAACACTTAACCAGAAAATATGAAAGAAGTGTAACGGAATATTGTGTATATGCATGTCTAATTAACTACAGAGAAGGATGGAATAAATGGAGCTGAAGAGAAGCCTTTTGTTCAAGTTCATACTTCTAGGCGAGTTCGATTAAATCTAGTTCCACATTAAATTGATATTAGAAACTAATTTTTTAAAGATCAGGCCACAACTTCAAGATCGAATTGCTTAGCTTGAACGATTCTCAATTTTGTAACCAGAAGAACCATTTTAGCTACAAAGTGTTGACTCTCATAACACTCCTAAAGAAACAAAAGAGATATAACAGAGAAATAATCAAATTCAAGAAACTATTCATCTTCATTTGGTCTTAAAAATTATCATGCCTTACGAAATCAACTTGAAAGGAACCTATATAGAAAAAATCCAATCAGTTCAATGAGAGAACAGAATGCACAGTGCACAAGTCAATATTGGAACAGTATAATACCTTAAATCCTCCACTTGAACTTGGATTCTTAGACCATTCCAGCCCCAAAACCTTGCTTGAACTTTGATATGAAGCCTTGACCACATTGTCCTCGTACACCCGCTGTGACACAGCAACATCCCACGAATTTTTGGCAAAATCATAGCTTGGCTCGAAAGTAGTCAAGCCTCTATGCACATAACTATATCCTAACTTGAAGTTACCAGAATCAAACCCATAATTGGCTGATAACTTGTTAGAAGAGTCAATCGCCAATTTCCCATCCACTATAGTTCTGTTGTCTCCCTTCCAATGAGTATAGGTAAAGTTCAAAGGCTTTCCCATAACCCTCACATTATTCATAAATTGGAAACGCACATCCTATAGGAAATAGAACAAATCTCATCATTTTCTAGTAACAAAATAGAATCCTCACTTACTGAGATTCCGGACTAAAAGTGTAATCTGGCAAACATTATATATATGCAAGTTTTTTTCACAATTTTGATACAAGGAGAACCGCAACTTATCCTACTATTCAATGGACTTCAGATAAGCTAAAATCGACAAACAATTTGAAATTACTGGGAAATCCCATACCTGTTTGGGGACATCAAAGTCGATGAGGAAAGAGCCAGGTTTTTCTAGGGAGAAAGAAAGACCTTCTAGTGAGGAGCCACTGACGAAGGTGGCCTCAGTAAAGTTACCATTAAACTTGACGGCGCCGCCGTGAACGGTGACGGTGGTAATGGCCTCCCTAACGCCGCCTTTATAACGCCCTCTGAGAGTAGTGCTAATCATCTTCCTTCCGACAGCAAGAGTGAGGCCGAGGGTACTGGGTGAATTTTAAAGTGGAGGGAAAGTCCAGAAGCTCTTGTCAGCGGGTGGATTTTACATTACTCCTTGGGCTATCCGGGAGAAATTCGATCCGGTAGTAAAAGGTCCACTAGATCTCAACATACTCTCTCATATACGGCTGAGATTCATTTGCAAGGGAGAGTATTAATTAATTAAGAAATAGAAAAGAGAAAAAAAATATATTCCCACCTTAAATATTTTTAAACTTTTCCAATAACACAAACTTGCCATAATTCATTTTTCATATGAAAAAGAAATAAATCAAACATGTTCTTAAGCTATCAATAATAATAATAATATCCTCAACTAATCATTTGATCTGTAAATAATTTTATTTTTTAATAATTTGATTTAAAAATATTTTAATTTTATTTTAAATTGTCTTTTACTATGTACATATGCAACAATAATAACATATTAAGTAAAATTGCACAAGTAGAATCTGAGAAAATAAAATATACATAGATCTTATATATACATAAATATATTAGGAAAAAAACATAGTTTTTTTCTAGTGATATTTTTTTAATTAAAAAATATTTATTCTACTCCAATTAAATTAAAACATAATTAAGGAATAAAATATTTTTTATTTTATTAGAAAAATTTAATCACTATCTAAATGAAAACTAATGACGACATTATCATGATATTATGTATATGACATATATTATTAGTTTAAAAGGTACATGAAGTTATTGTATTTTAATCGTTAAAATGAAATTAACAAGGAAAAAAAATCATTCCTACTAATTCATATAGTTAAAGTGATTTTAAAAATAAAGAAAAGAAAAAAAATAAGAATAAGATTCTTAAAAAGTAAATTTTTTTCAAAATGCCCTTATCATAATTCCATCACTAATTTTTATTTAGATAGAAATAAAACTTATCTAATAAGTATAAATTATATTTTTATTATTCTAATAATATAAATATTTTTCTGATTGTAAAAATCGTTATTACAATAAGAATGAGCGTAAAAAAATAACTATATATATATATATTTGAAAATGGACATTTTTGACACATTAATAACTAACAATAAATGATGTTGCATATTAATAATTTAAATAATAAATTTATAATAAATTATAAGATATAGAGTAGAGCAATTACAATAAATAAAAATAAAATATAATATATTAAAATAATAATATAATATCTATGATAAATTTAAATAATATGATATATAAAATTTTTTTTAGGGACAATCAAAATAAATGTTGACAGTAACAACCATCCAAAGAAGGCGCAAGTAAAACGTCCAGGCCTTTTAAAACACTAGCTTCGCTCTTCATACTTGGCACAGAACGACGACGTTTGGTCTCTGCTTTCTCAGCGCAGGTGATTCAATCACACAAAGACACCGCAGTCGCCCCGTCTCTTCCACACTTTCGCTCACCTGTCCAACGATGCCGTCCGTGAAACCCTTCGCGACCGCCGCCGGCGCGCTACGAGCCCGTGTTAGTTCGAGCCTCCGAACCAGAGGAGGACACGGGCCGAACCCATTTACTACTCCAGGTCACCAAGAGAGGCCCAACGGATACCTGTTCAACCGTCTTCCACCACCGCCTGGACAGTCCCGTAAATGGGAGGATTGGGAACTCCCTTGCTACATCACCAGCTTTTTGACCATCGTCATCCTCGGTGTGGGCCTCAACGCCAAGCCCGATCTCACCCTTGAAACTTGGGCCCACCAAGAAGCCCTGAAACGCCTCGAACTTGAATCCGCTGATAAGGAATAATCTATGGATCTGCTCGGGTATGGTTTTGAATTCCGCCCTTTTTTGGATTGTCAAATTAGGGCTTCGCTAAATGGGAATAGTTTTCCTTGATTATATTTTGCTTTATTAGAAAGTTGGGAAATAAATGCGTAGACTTGAAGTTTGAGCTTACTGTTTTGTTCAGTTTTTATGAAATGTTGGATGCTGAATGTGCAGCAATATCGTAATTGTGAAATGACAATGGTTGACAATGTTATACTTTTTGTTTTCACATGTGGATGTGTATTGTTTTGCTTTTAATTGTGTTTAATTGTATGTTACAATCGGATCAGGTTCTTCGGTTAACGGATTAGTTTGTGTGTCAGTTGGGAGATTCAAGCATGATAGTTATGCTCAGACTAGTTAAATATGTCTGATTGAGTTCAATGAATCAATATCCCCAATCCCAAGCTGGTTGGGTATCTGCTTGCATGCTGCATTTGTAACAAAAAGAAAACTTGCAGACGAACTAGGCAAGAAAACTACTTTGAGAGGGATGAATCATGCTTGTTTAAGGTTCCATTCTCTAGATATAGAAATGGAGGGGGCAGGCGTGGGGCATGCTTGTTTAAGGTTCATCCTCTGCAATAGAGTTGGGGGTGGGGTGGGGACACAAATCATCTAGGAAGTTGTCTTGCCTGTTGGAGTAATGCAACGTATTTTTAGGCTTGAGATAAGATCACATATGAATTTATCTTGCCTTTATAGTTTGATCTTTGCCGTTTGTATTAACTCCTTCATTCTTAAGTGTTCTACTCACTATGTCTAGCTACATGATAATCGAGATATGCTAGGAAGAAGTGAGTAGAAGGCTTCTTTCTCTTCCTGTACCATTCGGTAAAATCATTACTGTAACATTTCCCCCCCCCCCCCCCCCCCCCCCCCCCCCCCAAGAAAAAAAAAAAAGAAGAAGAAGAATTAAGATATCATGTTTCTGAGAAGTAATTTTTCCTTTGCATGTGTTGGGTTGCATGCTTAAACTTTATGGCTCTTGTATCCTACACTAGAATATTTGTACAAGATTAATGTTTGCTTAGTCTGTTGGATGTGTGGGGGGAGGTGCACGTGCAAGCGGTTGGGTTCATTCTGAAACTTGCAACTTGCACATCCATCAGTTTCCACGCAAGGAGAAGGTCTTGGCACGTAGAGTTATTAAGGAGTTGCAACTTGCACATGAAGCTGGTGATGTTTTTTGGATGACTTGCACATAAATTGGCGATTTTTTTTTGGGTTTGAGGAGGTAAGTATAATATTCTTAAAGAGCAACTCTGAGTTGGTAATGACATGTTTCTGTTCATGTCTAGCAGCAAGCGAAGTGTTCCCTTTTATTCCTGTAGGGAAACTATGAATTCTAATACAGGGTCAGTAGCATTTACAAGCTCTGCTTTACTCTAAAAACAAAGCAAAATAATATAGTTAATCTTGAGGTTCTAAGTGGGTTTGGCTATGTCTTTAGCAGTCTTCCTTTTCGTTTTTGCCCATATAGTCCACCAGATGCCAGCTGGTATGGAATTCCACCATTTTGCCTTATCTTCCGTTATCTCCTCTCTCTTTTGAACATCTTGTCTGTTCTTGCAGTGACCTTGACGTCACCCATTTGATATTTAGTTTATTAAGAAAGAGTTGAACAACTGATTTATGTGTTTTGTGAGATTTTATTGCTTTTATATTCAGTAAGGTAGATTTTATTACTTTTAAGTGTTTTGTAAGGAGCTAAGAGCTCTGTTAGTTGTGTATTTCAATAGGTTTGAGAACAATCATGATGTCTATGATGTTGAAATTGGCTTAGTTTGTTCTTTTAACTGAAATAATTGCTGATGCTTGCTTCAATGGATTCAATTGTTGGATAACAAAGCCAATTCTCATGTGAAGTATTGGCTCTGGTCACACTGCATGTTTTCGCTGTTTGACATCCATTCATCTATCACATTGAGGCATGAAACTTCACATTTAAAAGGAGTTGAATGCTTTAAACAACAACAACATTACCCCAATGCCTCTGGGCTCCCGCCCATTGTGGGCTAAGGGGAGGTTGGATGTACGCAGCCTGATCTCTATAATTAAAAACATAGCGCGACTGTTTGCAGATGACCCATGATGAGCGTCGAAAGTTGCATTGACTAACTGCTACTTCACAATTGAAAGAAACGCAAACAGTTTA
>JAOTQJ010000049.1:21818878-21840085 GCA_025642045.1 Solanum sejunctum | reverse complement strand
CCACCCCCCCCCCCCCCCCCCGCCTCCTCTGCTAACATCAGCAAATATTCTCCCACCCCTAAAGATCAGGGGATTACCCAGGAGTGAGTTGAAAGTTCTTCCCTCTAATTGGTGAGGATTTTGATTCTAGTAAGACGATGCACACAAGCAGCTACTATAATCTAATCGTTTAAGCCTATTAAAATGTTTGAGTGTTTTCAGAAGTTCCATATTGAAGAGGGAAACATAAGTTCATCATTCACATTGTAAACATCAAGAAAGCTACTAGCCTCTGCTGTTGCCTCATGATCTTCTATACCTGTTGTTGCAGCTAGTGTGTCCCAATTGTAACTTGTATCAGCAAAGAAGTTAGCAACTGAACTATCATCTTTCAGCGGAACTCCCAACTCTGTGAAACAACTGATGCTATGATCATGTTTTTATCTCGCTGTTGATCATCTCTTATCATTCAGATCAATCTGAGGCTTCTCTTGTTCCTGAACCACTACTTTATTTCGTGATGAGAAGTTGACTTCCTTTCTTTCCTCCACTTTTGGAAATGTCAAGCAGGGTTGTTTAGTATTGTTTTGTATGTCATTCTTAGGATCGCTGATAGATGAACTTGAAGATGCTGCGGCCGCGTCTATTCTCTTGAGTTCTTGAATTCTTTGGTAAATTACATGAATATTAGGCTGAGCGCGTAAGTTGTGCAATCCTGCTATTAGAGAATATTTATGAAATAGTTGTAGCTTGAAGTAAACCATTTGAACTTTTGTGGTTTGTTCAACTTCAACGGATTGAAATTAGCTCTCATGTGGGATAAATCAAGGTAAGCTTCTGGTCCATATAACCGCCTAGCTGCTTCACCACAAGCCATAGCAGCTTGTTCAGCTGTTGCAAAAGATCCTAACCGCAGCCTACTGCTCTTGTTTGGCTCGCTGACTTAAGCCAACCATTTACCCCATGGCCACATTTTCTTCTCGCAGGCCCTTCTTCCACGGTTTTATTAGATTTATGTGATTGTTTGACAGCCCGTTCGGTATGCTAGACTAGATTATCAATGCCGTACTGGAAGAAAATTGTATGAAGTTAGCTTATTGTTGAATGCGAGGGATATATGGGAGGCGCGCGGATTTGTAGTTATATTTAAATGTTTTCACGTTTGTAGGAAGTCTTGTAGGAGGTCCTGCATGTGAGTTGTGACCGTTTGAGCCAAGTATAGTGTACACTGAATATGTCAAGTCACATTATTCTTATTTTTGATTCTTTCATTGTTTTATTTTCCTGCTTATCTTTCTTTATTATGAAGTAGTAATTCATGACAAATGTTGATGATTTTATTAGTGGAACAATGATGGATTCTCTTTCTTTCATAGTACTCGTAGTTTAAAGGAAGTGTATCCAAGAATGGTTTGACAAAACCAACTTGGGCCAAAACCAAGGGCCTTCGAGGCTTTTCTCCTTTGATTCTACTAAAAATTACAAAAATACACAAGTTATATTTACATAATTTTATATAATTTTTATTCTTTTTAAAAATTATAAAATTTCTTAAATGATACAAAGCTACAACATGTATTAAAACAAATTACAACTCCTACTTCTCCATGTATCATAATTAAAATTTCTTAATGCTCTTACTTTTTCAATATGTATCACTGATTTCCTTTTTTTTATCAAAAAGAAGGTACTTTTGGTAATTTTAGAAAATGTTGGTATTAGTTGAAATTAGCTTTAACAAGTATGAGATTTGTGTAAAATCTAGTTAATTCTATCCTTTTCTACAATAATAAACTCAGTGAAATTCTATAAGTAGAATCGGGAGAGAATAAAATGTCATAAATCTTACCACTACTTTATAGATATAGAGTGATTGTTCTAGAAAACTCTCGTTTCAATATTCGATCCTTTTCTTGTTAGTTGAAAACTCAAAACACATCTGAATATATTTTTTCTAGACAACTATATTATTTTTTAAAATCACCCAAAATAATTTTCTGAAACCAAATAAACACTTACCTAGTGTTGAACTATAATATAGATTCTACCAAACAAATAACGAGGTCTCCATATAAAACTATCAGAAAATATCTTTCTGGACCATTATAACTATTACCAAATCTGCTAATACTAACCAAAATCATCATATACGACCAAAGTGATTTGTCGGTAAATACTTGCCCACTTTAGAGGTAAAAATAACTTCGCTCCATCGACGCACTTTTTCGTTTACTCAGTCATTTTTCTAAAGATATATATATATATATTCTTGTTTGACAAATGTTTATCTCTAATGAATCTATGTATTTGGCAATAAATTTACAAATGTATACTCGTCTATTTAATTTATTTATTTTAAAAATAATTTTAAATATTTTAAATTCTTTTTATATTTCTTAAATTTCGTGCCTAATCAACTCAACTCACATAACTTCGATAGAGAGTGAGAGCATATTAATTATTTATCATAAAATTCTTTAAGTACTATAAAACGTTTCCTCCACCCAACCCCAACCCTAAACCAAAACCAACAACCCTCTTGGTTATGTCAATGAGATCAATTAAAGTAGAGAAGTTGCACTTTACTGATTTCGAACTCAGATCACGAAGCATAAATCAAAGATTTTGGATTTGCACATTCAATAATAAAGTATAAGTAGGTAGCAGCAGTATTCTATACGAAAACCACTAACTGCAAAATAAAAAAGTTATGGTTCATTTAACAAGTTGCCCCTCCATTTTAGGCTGTTTTTCTTGATTAAAGGTTTGAAAAAAAAAATCTCTGATGGCTTGTACCAGTAAATTTTATCAACCATTAAGGAATTGAATTGCTCAGAGCCCAAAGGCCAAAGAATTTATAGTAATCATGAAAAAGGTAAGTCCTCTTTATCCCAAGATGACTTTTGCTGCTTACTCAGTCACACGGAAGTAAAGTTGAAATTTAAAATTTATCAAACTAAAATTTTAGTCTCTTAAAGTTAATACGTTTTAAACTATTTGGAGTAATTTGGAGCCTCAGAGTAACCAATAAAGGTACTGTCATATGATCAAGAGATCAAGAATTTAAGTTTTAAAAATAGTCTCTGACAAAAATACAAAATGTAAGATAAGACTACATATAATAAACTTTTGTGATTGAACTCTTTCTCAGACTTTGCGCATAGCAATTGATTTAGTGAACTAAACTTACCTTTTTTTATTGAGTAATTTATACGTATAAAATGTTTATATAGTTAAGTGAGAGATGTTAGATAGTATTACACGGAAAAAGTTCATTTACAGTTTATCTTGTCACTTCCAGTTTATGTAACAAAATTAAACTTGTTTAGGTACTGCAGAACTGGAAATCGTTTTGTCTCATGCTAGCCTAGCTCTTCTTTTAATGTTACGGCAGTACTGCCTATGACGGGTGCTCTATAATAAAATATTTTCACTTATCCAGCTAACTGAAAATGTGAAAATTAACGCTGGTGGTGTAAGAATATTATTACTATTTTTTTTCATCAATTCAATCAAAATATTTGTAGAAATTATAACTGAATATTTTTTGATAAAAAGTTTCAACAAAAAATATTGATTTGTTAATAGTCACCATGCATGTCCATTAGTATACATTTTTATGCCATCAGCCCACTGATGATATAATTCTAAGAATTACTTGATATAACATTTGTCTGCACTAGTAAAATAAAGAAGTTTGACTATTTGCAATTTGAACTATCATATAAATTGAAACGAAATAAATAGTAATTTTATATGCAGTGCATGTATGTATAAGTTGATTTAATTTCAACGTCCTATTAGTATTGTGCTCGAAATATACAATTTTTTTGGTAAGAGGGTTACTTACAGAGTTACAGAAAGGGAAAGGTCGATAAATCAATAGAATTGATGTTACACAACTAAGTTTTGGAATACAATAGAACTGATGTTACATAATTGAAATGTGTCTTTTGGCATCTAGCATCGAAATGACAAGATATTTTATAACTGCAAGATGATGTTTATTTTTTATGAAAAGAGAAGGTATTATACGTCAGTTAATTAAGAATTCTCATATTTAAAAGATGTAACTAGAGAAAATAAATTTACTGAGATTGATATAAGATTGATTAGCTATGGAGATATATATGACTATGAGACAAGATTAGTGTAGCATTTATGATGTGCAAGACCATAGAAGCAAGATTGAAATGGTTTAAATATATGAGAAGGAGATGCGCAGATGTCGCAATGAGATGCGTGAGAGGTTAACTGTAGTGGTAGATATAGATCAAAGAAGTATTGGAGAGAAGTGATTAACAACACATAAAATATTTATTTACCAAAACATGATCTTAGATAGGAGAGTATAAAGGTCACATATTAAGATAGAAAATTAGCATATAGTTTTTCAACAAGATATGTCAAATGGTAGGTTGGATTACGATGCAACGATATATTGTTATTATGATAACATAACAAATCAAGATTATGTACAACTTAAACTAATTACTATTACTAGTTACACAGTGACATGATTTTTGATTGGTAGCTAATTGTAGTGTAATTTCATGGCAATTATTTGTAGAAAACAAGAACAATGACTAGACCTATCATAAAAGTAAGTGAAATGATATGGGATGCGTGTTTTATGGGTGTCGCTTTGCTGTAAAAATAGGGATCAGTCAATGGTCTCATATATAGCTTGATGACCCCTTTCATGTCATATAAGCAAAAATATTGCAATGACAACTAATGATGTCAAATAAAATTTACTGTATATATAATGCATTATGTTAGGTTATACGAATATTCTGCCTATGGCAAAGTTATGAGGAGATTGAGATAGTCTAGATTGAAGTCATGATCAAACATAACACTTATATAGTGAATTTAATTAAGAAATAAAATTGCCCTTTTGCTTTTAGATATATAACTTTTGATATAATAGTAAACTTAATCTTAACAAGTAATATTAGAGTCAGAGTCAAAGTCATGAATTCAATTTCCACGAACAACATTGTCATAGTCTTGTTGTTCCTATATGATAGATGCAACGAATAATTGAGGGAATCCTGGAAAATTTTTCACGTAACATAAAAAGAATCTATTAAAGTTGATGGAAATTTACACACATTTTGGGGAAGACGTTATGAATTTATAAGTTGCAGTTTCTTTGTTGGGTTACATCTATGATCCATCCATCAACCCTGACCAGTCAGAAGCAGCGAATCAATTTACAATTCTCACTTTACCAATAATCTAATTTGACTAGAAAAAAATTGTCATTACTTCGACCACATTATTCCTCCGTTTTAATTTATTTATTTATTTTGACTTGATATAAAAATTTTAAAAATATATTTTTTAATTTCTTTGATGATATTAAAGTAAATATATATAATATATACTAAGATATCATTAAAATTTAGAAGTTGCAAAAATAAATAAATAAGACTTACCACCAAAAGATGGACACAACAGATGAGTTACACTTCTCTTAATCAGGTATCAAGTTCGAGACTTGAGAATAAAAATACTTAATAAAGAGTGTTTTCTCTAAATAAGACAAACTTGAATATAGTCGAACTTTGAACACCGAACATAAAAAAAAAAAAATAGTAAGACATATCATTCCGTAGATATTAGGCATGTTGTACACTTTTTTTTTTTCTGAAAGATGTAATTACCCCTTTGTCAAAAAGGCAAACCAAAAGCATATTCATGATTGACTATTATTAATGTAAATTTCTCATAAGCATTTCGTATTAATTAATAGTTTGATATTTGACTTTAAAAATTTTCTTTTATTCATAAAATAATTTTCAATTACACAATAACAATAACAATATATTCAAATAATTTTCAATCACACAAATACCTAAAAATATGAATATTATCATAACGAATTTTACATCGTCGTCGGTTGATTTACATTCTCTTTATCATAAGCATGATAAAGTAAAAATATCTTTTTGTATATATTTTAGATGTTAAAATTTCTTTGGCTATATTATTTCTTTATATATTGAAAATATTATTTCTATCAAACTTAAATTCATTTTTTCCTATTCCATCTCTTTAAACTCCTACCTCCAATAAATTCCTGGAACTATCAATTATAAGTTGAAAAGCAAGTTTAGTAGAAAATGCTTAAGGTAGTTTCAGAATTTAGAAACCTAAATGATGATTAGTACTTACTACTTATTACTAGCATTGGCAAGAAACAGAATACGCTTCCCATTTTGGCTTATTGTCTTGCAAGCAGATAAAGTTAAGTACTCTAATATGACACTAACTAAATCATGATTAACGACATAAAAGAAAGTTAAATTTATTAATTAACGAACGACTAAATCATGATTATCCGACATGGAGTAATCAAAGGGACGTTCTTCTTCTTCCTACAGTAGGTGGGTGGGGATCATGACTTGACATCCTCCTTACTCTATCATTATCATTATTACCTAAAAACAAAGTTTCCCAAATATCGGAGAACGCCTCAACTATCACTCCATGATAATGCTTTCCGTTCAACGACAGAAAACACTGTAGAAGCTGCTCAAGCTCATTCTTCTCAAACATTTCCTTCTCCAAAATCATCTCCATCATTGACCTCTTGAAATCTTCGTATGGGTCCTGAGATTTCTTCACGATAGCGAAACTCTCCTTCACTTTTCCATCGACGCTACACGGTATCAGCTTTTTGAACACTGATAACCTCGCTGGTAACTCACTGTCCGATGACGTAGAAACTGATGATCTTCTTCCTGTTATAGACATAATATAACTAATTAAAACATTTTAGTACAATACTAACGCAGCAAAAGTCTTTTCAAAAAATATATTTTCACATATTCGACATCCACAAAATAAAAATAACAAGAAGAGGGAGAATGTTGACACATAATGTAAATTAAACAGCCTTCTGCTGTGATGAATTTTGACTAGGCAAAAGTTCTGAAAATCTGCGATCTAAAATAGTTTAAGATTTTTGTACAATTATATATATATATATGTATAGTATTTTATTTTATTAAGAATACAATATAATATTTAAAATGAAATTATCTCTAACTGTCATATGCATTATTCAAGCAGAATATGTTTGGCAAATAATGTTTCTATCTAAAGAATAGGAGTAAGATCTGCATATGTTTTGTTCTCTTACGCTTTGTGGCGTTGTAAAATTATCTGTAAATATGAACTTTAAGACGATTTAATCTAACAAATAATACATTTACCTTTTGAAGAGGAAAAACTTGGTCTCGAATGCTTGAGTCTCCTCTTGGTGGTGGCGTTCTTCTTGTGGCGACGCCTCGTTGTAGTGGTCTCACATATGGTTTCCAACTGAGGGTTGAAATCAGTGGATGAGTCATCAGTTGAGAAATCAAAACAACTTTTGGAAGATGAAACTAACGTTTCAGTTTCCTCTTCTTCGTTATAATTATCCACAGTTTGATCAGTACCGCTTAAAATCCCGCTGTACTCCTCAGCTGACGAAGTGCTCATTCTGATCATTCTACTCTTTGTTTTCGACTTTTTAACTCGCCGTTTCTTCTTCTTCTCAGAGGTACTGAATCGCGGAGGAGTAACAGGAGGTCGTAAGGCCAACTTGATCTCCTCCTCTTCTTCTTCTTCGGAGACGAACGAGCTGGAAACCACGTGAAACTTCTCTTCTTTCTCCCACTTGAATTCTGGCCTACAGCCAACGGAGATCATCATGGATTCCGGCACGTAATTATAATTACGGGGATTTTGATTTTGATCGATAAGATGGAAATCGGAGGAGATGAGTTTTGTACAACTGAGCTTATTGTTACTATGCGGGAAGAAATTAGGATTTTGGGGAAGAGAAGAAGGCTCCTTGGAACGGCAGGTGTTGAAAGAAGCCATAACTCTGGAGAACCGAAGCTTGAAGCTTTTTCCCATTCTTTTTGTCTCTGTTTTTTGATAGTGTGAACTGAGAATTGTTTATATATTGGGGACAGAGGGGTGAGGAGAGCGTGACCCAGCGTCTCTAAATGTTGAGTTATTAGTCAAAAGTTTGTGTAATTGATTTCTACTGATAACGGTTTAATTTCTTCTTTTCACGTTAATTAAGACATACTCCCATCATTTTAATTTTTGAAAGACTGAACTTTTTCTACATTAAAACATCTTAAGTTTTCTTTACATTATAAAAATGCAGATAAGCGTTAGTAAGAAATAGATGGGAATTAGAGCGAAGCTTGGGGCAGTCTCTGCCTTCTTAACATGTGGCACACCAACTAAATTAATAATCTGATCTATCTATTTCAATTTATTGAATTAAGTAGTTTCTCATAAATATTATTTATATCTATTTTACGTGGTAATCTTTTTTTTTGGTCTATTCAAAAAAAAATATTATCTTACTTTAACTGAAAATAATTTAACTTTAAAATCTCTTTTTTGTCCTTAATAAAATGATTCTCAACCAAACAAATTTGTTAGAATGATTTTAAATCATAAGTTTTAAAAGTATTTTTTTTCTTAAACATCATCTCAAGTCAAAGGGTGCCAATATAATATACGGAGACAACATTGTTTCAAGCATCAGTAGAATTGGAAACGCCCCTTCTTTCATATAGATAAGAACGGGCTATTCACATTTTATTTGATAGTCAGATGCGAATTAAAAATTAAACTATGAGAATTTTAAAAATTCTTGAGGGAGGGAGGAATAGAGATGTCTCGTATATTACCCATAATATGTGAAAATATCAATAAAATTTCATAGAGTCATTTAATCTGAATGTTACATGAAGAACATAAGTCAGATGATAGAACGAGAAGACCCCAAATATAGAAGATTATAACATGAATGATGCGGCCAATTTAATTTCATATAAGAAAAAAAATCTCTATTATACTGGGAATATAAGAAGGAAAATTGTGATAATTGAACTTACCCTTCTTATTCGCAGACTATCTTATAGATATTAAAATATTAGACTAATAAGCTTAGCTGAATCTGATCAATCTCTCCCTTTCAATTTATTTGAAATAACTTGACTTTCAAGAAACGAACGAAGAAAATCTTTGATCGTAATTATTTATTCATATGCGACTTGTAAATTATTTTTTAAAAATCTTTAATGTCTGAATATATAGTTTTTTCACATGCATTGCACGGAAGAGAAGACAGTGCGACAAATTTTAAAATTAGTAGTACTTTTTAACATTTTATATTGAATTAGAAAGTTGATAGTTGGGGATAAAGAGCAACAGGGAGCTGCAGTGTCATCTATTTACTCAATTTTGTAAAAAATTCAATCAAAGAGTCTGAAAATTAGTTGCCGTCTAGCAGAGGAGAATTTAATAAAGTGAATGTATCAACTCTGTTCGATTCCCCATATTTCTCTCCAATTCCCATTCATTCCACCAGCATCATACTTTTACAACAACATTACAACAACAATAACATTACCTTAATACTTTAAAGGCTCTCGCTCATTGCGAGGTAATTTTGTGTTGAATGTACGCAACTTGATTCCTATGTTTAAAAATATAGTGCGACTGTTTCCGAATGACCCATGATAAGCGTCTAAAATTGTATTGACTAACTGCTACTTCACAATTAAAAAAGCGCAGACAATTTAAAGAGTCATTTTGCTTTATTTCATCATATCCCAAAGCCAAAAAATAGTGAATCTTTGACTTCATCCGAGATTGATGGAAAACTCAAAAATTAAGGGCACGTTTCTATTAGCAAAAGCAAAAATAATGCAATATTTTTAATGTTTATATTATTGAAGACCCAATTATTTTTCAAAGTCTTTCGTTATATCTTTTCTACCATAAATGTGAAGATATTTTTGTCAATAAATTTTTTATGCAATGAATATTATTTTTAATGCATCAAATCAAACAAGACATAAAAATATTTTATGTATAATTAATACAAGCATAACTAAATACATGCATTACTAATGTAAGTATTGTTAATACACTCTATTTAGTATTATTCTTATACATCGTAACAAACGACTCCTAAGTGTTTAGGAAAAAAGTCAGAAATACTCCTCTAACTTTATTTTATTGTTGATTTCACCCTTGTCGATAAAAATAATTAAAAATGCCTTTGCCGTTAATAAACTTTTCACCCATATTCTTCAATTTGATAAAAAACTTAAAAATATAAAATAAAATTTAAAATGATTTTCTCTGATTGTAACTCCTCCTCCCCCAAACCACCACCAACCAACCTCCCCCTCCCCCCCCAAAAAAAAAACAAACTTCGTTTTAATGTTATAAAACCTCCCTAATGTTTTCTATAATATATAAGCAAATAGAGTGAGACAGACGTGCATTGGTGACAAAAAGTAGTTTGCAAAGAAAGGTATTATTTTGTCAACCATTTGCACATATATATATATTAGGAAACTTGAGAGAAATGAAAGAAAAGGAACTAACCTTTAGTCTTTGGACAAAAGCATTTTCAATGATATGTCTTAAGAAAGCCAACTCAATAAGAAACCTCTCAAAAGATTATAAGGGAATCCAAGAAAACAAAATCATCCATCTACAAGCTTCTCCTTTCTTTTCCATGTTTTTCCTTTGCATAACTATCGATCAATAATAGAGATAGAACAACTAACATTATCTCAATGTCTCAAAGGCTCCGACCTATTGTGAGATAAGGGAAGATCGAATGTACGCAGCTTGACCCCTATGTTTAAAAGCATAGCGTGACTGTTTTCGGATGATCCATGATGAGCGTTGAAAGTTACATTGACTAACTGCTACTTCACAATTGAAACAAGCACAAACAATTTAAAGAGTCATTTAAAAACATAAGGAAAAAATAAAAAAGATATACTAACATATAGTATATATAACTAAATAAATATTTTATTTTATTTTTACCTACTTATGCAATATAAACTTTTAGTGAAGGAATGTTGATTAACATTTTTGGACAAGAGTGAAGTACTGAGCACTAGTAAGAAGCACAAGTTTACCTATAAATGCACTGATAGTAGAAATATTTTTACATACTTCCAGAAAAATTTAATATATTTGTATATTAAATTCATTTATTTTACTTTATAAAAAACAGATTTAGTGGATATTTGAACTGATTTATCTTTTTTACTTTTGGTTTGTATGTAATTTTTAAGATTTGAAAGTATTTGGGTAATACAAAAAGTATTCTTCTACACTTTCTTAAAGCTAAAAAAAATAAAAAATAAAAAATAAAAAATTAAGGATTCATGACTTTTAACTTATTAGTCATTTAAAAAAAGTCAATTCAAAATAAAATATACAAACAATTTTAAGGAGCGGAGGGAGTTTTTTAAAATTATTATTATTTATTATTATATATATAAAAGAAAGATTGAAATCTGAAGATGCATTTGAAATCATTTTTATTTTTTTAATATAAAAAATCCATTTTCTCTATCTTTTGGGACTCAATGCCACATGTCATCTTTTTATTAGTTATTTTGTCATAATATCGCATGTGTCTCACACACACTTTATATTTTTTGTTGATTATAAAAAAATCTAATATAAATAAATTTTAATTTTAATTGTTAAAAGTGTTTAATAGATAATAATCTAATTAAAAAGTATCTAAGCAAAACATGCTAATAACTTTAAAAAATTATAGATAACTTAAGCCAATATCTAAATACATTATTTTTTGTCTATTAGGCCCCCCGCCCCCCAACCCAACCCCACAGCAAAAAAAAAAACAAGTGAAGAAGAAGAAGAAGACGAATTATTGAAGCTAAAGACAAAGTAAAAGGCTTACCTTTTTTTTTGGGTTCCCCAGCTATGTCCAATGTTCATACTTCTTGTTAAGGGACATCCTTTGTTATTTTTAGTTTGTTCTAAAAATATGTTATTATTTTATAATTAAAAATAATTTAATTTTTTTATTTTTAATATAATAATTTTTAATTATATAAAATTTAATAATTATTTTAAATTATAAATTTACAAAAATTTTCTTTTATTTTTAAATATTATGTAAAATCAAAGAAAGGAGAAAGTATTAAAACTTCAATTAATTATAATTCACATCGTGTAACTCGAATATATGTCACAATGAGCAGCTACAATCAAGTCACGTGATTGAATTCATGGGTATGTTATTAGGTGTTGGTCCAGATTAATGTAAGAGTATGGGAATTGAAGTAAAAGGACACTTGCTGAGTATGACATTTTGCCTAAATTTTACATTTCATGGACATCTAGAAATATATCCTCGTACTTCTAGCTTTCTAGTTTACAGAGTGTCTCACACTAGGCCTGAATTATTGACCAGGAAATTTTGCAACTCAGAATGTATACAACATCAATGTCAATTTAGATTTTGGCAACCTCTTAAAATTCATGATATATATTTCGATTGAGCACTCAAACATATTTTTATTAGATATTTTCAGTTCAAAATTCTGAAGAAGCTTTTATGCATGTTCTTAAGTGTACATTAAACAGATAAGAGAATCATTTAAATACATCACATTCTTTAATCATGCACATTAGTCTCACTAAAATGCAAAACTTCATTCATGTTCCAATTTATGTTGATGGTATAATTAAAGGGAAGATATTTTATGTGATTAACTTATATAAATATGTAATAGGCGTGAAAACTTTTTCAAAATATGAGTCAAGAGTATCTACTAGGAGTGCTTTATCATGTGTTTAGATATTCAATTGAAACAAATGGTGATTTTAACATTTAAATATAATTTACCGACAAATTTAATGGGATGTCAATATATTCTTCCTGTATGCATTCGAATGAAGATGGGAAATATGGAACGTACTTTCATTTTGTGCCGCTACCAATAGCAAAGGTAAATAGGGGTATAATTTTCTGTTTGCACTCCGATTTATGAAGAAGAGAATCATAAATTGTTATAAATAATTAATTTAAAATTCTAAATTCACCCTAAATCGATACAATCGTATGCAAAATAAAATACGATAAAATAATGCCCGCACGATTGCTAAAAGAAAGGGGGGACCTTAATTTAGACATATTGAGTTTTATTCTTTTTTAAAAAGATATCTCCGAAAAAAATTGGCCACCTCAAATAGTACTTTGTTTCAAGCAAACAAAAACAGAGAATAGAATGTTGTTTTTTCATAGCAATCCTTAATTATCTCTCAGCCTTTTGGTTTCTCTTACAAACAAAACACACATTCCCTTCGGTATTCGAAATTCACTGTTAAAGTTAAGTTGTAATTTTGTTCTTTTTAAATTAGTGCGAGTTAAATTATAATTTACATGAGGATACTTTGTCCAAATGTTGATAAAGAAGATGGATTGGAGACAGTGCTGGAGGTGCCAATTCCAGATGAAATGTTCAAAAGCATGGGGAGTAATGCAGCACTTAGATGGCAAAATATGGCAACATGGATGAAAGCTCAAACAGCTGATAAATGGTCTTCCCCTATTGTTGCTGCTCGTTATAATGAACTTAGTTTTCTCCTTTATATGGTGGGATCTCCTCTTATCCCTTTCCAAATCCAATTGGGACAATGCGTTAATCGTCCTGTCAAACATTCTTCCATTGTAAGTTCTGTAATTTATATATCCTGATCAACTTGTATGAATCTCGATTAATTAAAATTTGAATTTGAGAGAGGAAAAAGATGGCATTTGCCGTTCTTATCAGATCAATCGAGTCTATGTTAGCCTGATCTTTCATTTGTCTTTTGATGTACTTGTATACACTAAAAATTAGCAAAAAAAAAAAAAAAACTTGATTTAGCGGTATTGACTTATTTGAAAATTAACGTGCAGGAAGCGTCAACAGCGAAATACATATTGCAACAATACATAGCAGCAACAGGGGGCCAACCGGCGTTAAATGCAGTGAATAGCATGTGTGTAGTTGGGCATGTTAAAATTACTTCATCTGATTTCCATCAAGGTGATCAAAATGTGAAGGTGAGAAAGAGTGACGAAAACGGAGGCTTTGTGCTTTGGCAAAAGAATCCTGATCTTTGGTGCTTAGAATTGCTCATTTCAGGATGTAAAGTCATTTCTGGGAGTAATGGCAAAATATCATGGAGACAATCTTCTAATCAAATAAGACCCATCTCTAAGGGTCCTCCTAGACCTCTTCGCCGCTTTCTGCAGGTAAAACAAACTTAAACTATCACGCATACATGACAGAAAATTAGTTGTCTAACTTGACTGAACTGTTCTAGTGAGTAAAGTTCAATGACCAAATGTGAAATTAGTACCAGTGTTGTATTTTGCTAGCTGAATGATCTGCCATTTTTGTAGGGACTAGATCCACGGTCTATAGCAAACTTGTTCGGGAATGCAGTCTGCATAGGAGAGAAGATAATAAGCGAGGAGGATTGTTTCATCCTGAAACTAGACACAAATCAACAAGCTTTGGAGGCACAAAGTGGTCCAGATTATGAAATACTTCATCACACAATCTGGGGATACTTCAGCCAAAGATCGGGTCTAATGATCAAGTTCGAGGATTCCAGGCTGCTAACAATTAAGACCAGCAGGGACGATGGGGGCGTCTTCTGGGAGACGAGCACAGAATCTGTTATGGGAGACTATAAGTATGTTGATGGAGTTAATGTCGCGCATAGCGGCAAGACTTATGTTACAGTTTTCAGATATGGTGAGCACTCTGCCAACCACAAGAGGCAGCTGGAAGAAAGATGGAAAATTGAAGAGGTAGATTTTAATGTTGGAAGATTGACAGATGATTTCTTCATCCCTCCTTCAGAATTCGACAAAGAACATTCTCGGGTCTAGAATAGATGTTGGAAGTTATATTCTTGAAGCATATTCAACACAATTTTGCAGTATATACACAAACAGAAAGCTTTTTCTCCTCTCAAGAAATTCTTGAAAAAAAACTACTGTACTAATTTGAACAGTATATATTAGAGAAATGTCAAGTTTCTATCTTATAACAACTGTCCTTAACAAACTTATCTACGGAAAATTAAAAAAAGGTATCTCATACCACTTAGGATCTAGGACGAGCACTGTAGTTGAATTGAACCATCATTTTCCACTCTGGCTATGTATGCACAAACAAAAAAGGTTTAAATGTAAGTATTTAAGAGCACTTACATTTTGAACTCACCGTTCTGGTTTTGCCTCTGTCCGTGATCTATTCCGCGCCAAGGCTGCTGAAAATCACAGTTACCATTCAATGAAACATTTCTGCTTCGTGCTGAAGCGCTTAATATTTCACCCCTTTTTTTAGTCACATATTACAAAAGTCCATGAGAACTTACTGTATCAAGTTTGGGCTATTAAGAATCTTTGGATCATTCTATAGAGTTAATTTCACAGCAGTTCCAGTAGCTAATTGGAGAAACTTTGCAGCTTGCGAAACAAGTTCATAACAATCAATCACTTTTCTTTTGTATTTTATTGTCATCTTATATGGCACTTGGTGACCATAAAGAGTGTCTCCATCACCACCTCTATTGCTGAATATGCAAATATACACAAATACTGAACAGCATGCTGCCTTCACCAAGAGATTAATTACTTTCTTTTTCTTTTTTCAACACAAAGTAGTTACTTTCTCAGTACTCAAATTATCTCTTAATACTGCTAGACAATGCACCGACTGATTAATACTTATGATATTCGCGTCATCAGTAAATCTATCGAAAAGTCTTTCAGCGCTAAAACTACTACAACAATTCCAGATTTCTTGTTTTGCATGAATCAATCCAATCATGATGTTGTTTTTCACCAACATGTGATTTGTGGAAAGACAGAAAAAGTTGGAGAAAAATTTTACAAGTATGAAATCCTAATAGATACTAGTTTTTCTCTAACAGCGAAAATGCAATAAAACCTCAGTAGAATCTTTTCACAAATGCTCCATTTCGTCAATACCAGAGAGCAGATGGCATAAATCATCATTTATGTGTGTGAAAAGCGGTGGCTACACAAACAGGGATTCTTGATATTCTCCAAGTCATAACTTTCTCCCTGTTGCAGTTGTTTGCTCCCTTTTCATTTGCCATAGACTTGATTCACGCATTCCCTGAAATAGTTTTAAATTGGATAACAAGAAACAACAATCAGTGCATGTGCATATTTGAGACAGATAAAGAGAGAGATCCAACCGCAAAGAAATCAAGAATGTTGTTTATCAAGCCAAAGTTATTGGCCTACGGAGAAAAACAGAACATCGTACTATCCATCACCTGCCAACCCTTGGGTATAGTACTGCAGAAAGAAAAGCTATTATCCTATCACTGTGTACTTAATTGGGAAGTAACTGCACAGTTCATGTACACGTCCGTATAGGAGGCAAAGAGAACTTTCTTCAACTCCTTATTTCATACATATATATACTGAGACCTTTCTTCAACTCTTATAAGGAGCAACAAGAATTTCACAAGTTTGATCGGAAAAAATGAAGAAATAACACAAGAATAGGAAGTTAGGAACATCAAAGTCGAAAAGCGAACTGTGCTATTATCCAGTCCAATCAGCTCCAACAAAAAGATGTATATTTTCAATGATAACAAGGAGAAATTTACAACTGGAGTTAGCAAATTAAAGAAGATCTCATGTGAACTGATAGACCAATCCACCAACATTATCAAGAATACCAACAACTCATGTCATATGCAAATGAAACTGGAGGAAATTTTTTTATCTTTTCCATGTACAAATGGCTAAAGTTTGACATAGCATAATATCCATACAGTCGGCATACGGGTTACTTCTAGCCAAGGAAAAAGAAAATGAGTTTTCTCATCGAAGAATCCTAAGAATATGACCTCATGAATCTAGTTACTGAAAACACTTATTCTTATGAATGGGTCCACACAGAACAAATCATAACCAGAGCATTGCAAATAGTCGAAGGAAGCAACTAAAAGGAGCATAGAACATAAAAATAGTAAACCTGCATTGTTAAAAACATAGTCAAATTTAATCATAGAATGTAACCAATGAAATGTAAAGTTAAGAAACTAAACAAATGTAAGAATTAATATTGCACCGAAGTGGAATCCAAGAGTGTGGCCTAATGGTTAATAAAGTGACAGGAGAACATACGGACTCAAATTAAAATCCCAATGGAGGCAAACATTCCAGGTTATTTCTCCCTATCTGCCTAAGCCAACCGCATATATGTACTGGTGGGAGCCAGCAAGTACCAGGTGAAATACAGTTGAGGCACACACAAGCGAGCTTGGACACCCACATTACAAAAAGAAAAGTATGGCACCAAAGAAAAAGATTTTGGCTAAGTTTAAAATCTAGAAATTGATAGTACTCCATAATAATACTAATGGTGAAAAAAATATTTCCTGACTGGTGATGACATTAGCTGTTCAATTTTAGTCCATAATCATAATCTAGCATGACGTGGGAGATAAGTTCCAAATTTCCCTAACTGACGCTGGCTAGCAAACCACCTATGTAGCCTTAGTTACCATGGTACTTCTCTATATACATCTATATTTGAAGCAGCGAATATCTCAGGAAAATGAAGTTGTAAAATTGCAGCAGATACCAGTTTTATTGGGTAAATTCAATTTTAACATTCAGGGAGATGCTTTAGTCAAAATGGCTAACTTTAGTATCAAATTCATATTTCACATGTAGAGGTCATATACTACCTTACCTAATCTGAAGCATGTTACCTTTTAAAAAAGTACCAAATAGAACAGTCTATGAATACTCTAAGCTGAAATTCTTGAACTGAAGCAACAGTAGATTCCACCATCCAAATAGAGCTATAAAAGATACTATAATCTTCTGCTCAGAGTATTATGTCTGACCAAGTCAACATTATGATAATGGCAAATCAAAGAGCAAAAAATATACATAACAACGTGCAGTTGATTTGAATATTTTCTAAAATATAATGAACTTCCACGCAACAATCAAATTAGTCTGGATGATTGTGAAAAGTTTAAGAAATTGCAAGTACCTAAAAGTTGCATAGCAAAGAATAGACCAAACTATGCTGCACATTTTGTTTTCCAGTTCCCTTTGACTTGACTTACCATATATATAGAAGTTCAAGAAAACAGAAAAAGAACTACTTAAATTCATCGGTAGGAGTGATGATGGACAAGTGAAGCATTTGCAACATTCTAAGAGTACAATATCTCCAAACTAACAAGACTGGAGATGATAAGTGATAAGAGCAATTCTAGTTAATTTTTTCATAAACATTATCATCAAAAATGAAGTTGGAGTGAGCTTAGACAGGTGTAATGTCTAAATGTAGACAATTCAGATATCTAGCCTCAACGATCCAAGAGAATGATACAATACATGAAAAAGTAAATCTTAAAATTAAAATAGGATACTTGAAATAAAAGATTGATACAAGAGTGTATGTAGATTTTTAAGTGCACTGATTTGTCAGTGTGTCAAAACACTGATTGAAGATACTAAAAGGAATAAGGTAATCCAAAATCACATGGAAGAAAGTTAGCTCAGACTTAGTGAAGAACGATACACAATGAAAGCAAAAGATCCATTTGACCAACGCCAACTAGTTCGGATTTGGGATTAACGTCTTTGTACACTTAAAGTCTGGAGTACGCTGGAAGTCTTCTTTACTTATTTAGAGAGTAGGATATAGAGAACATCTAGGGTTAGAGAGCTTCAAATTTGTGTTAAAAACAAATCATATTGTATTGAAATCAAAGCATTTTTAAATGGAGTCAAAACGATATTGAGAATCCATATAGTCAATCCCAATTAAATTGCAATTTGAAGCATGGTTGCTATTGTTGTTAAAACTTTATTAACACACAGTAAAGTGACAATTCAAATTTGTAATAATGAATTCACAAGAGTGCAAAACTTTTGAAAGACTTAAGAGTTACAACACTTGCTAATTGGTTTCCCAAATGCTCCCACCACATATCAGACAGAAAGAGAAAGCAGTGTACATACTTTAATACGTGTATCATGAAGAAGAGAAGTGTATTTACTGGGAATGGGAAGAAAACTTGAGAAAGATTTTTGAGGGTCTTTCTTCAGGGTCACAACATGTCTAGGACCCAGCCTTCGCTTCTAGCCTAAATCCTGTATCCTGTAGTAGGTATCTAAATATTACTTTTTGGGGGAAGGTAACTCGTACTTATCTAAATATTGGTTTTGGAACTAACAACAAAGAGGCAATGGTTGATAAAGAGCTGGTTCTGATGAAGAGCACGATGACAAAAGCCAAAAGGTGAACATAGAGGATAATTTATCCAAGAAGGGCCGTGATGTCATGCCTCAAAATCAAGGAGTTTTGACAGCATCTTACTTCTCAAATATGAGATAGACATTAATGTTCATGTGCTCACAGACTATGTTCAACTGGTGGACTATAACCATAACCCTTCCACACTTATACTATTACAGCAGAGAAGACAACCAACATCTCTGTGATTTAAACCACGTGCGCTAAATCCTAGATTACCTCAGAGTACACCACTAAAAGCACAGATATATGATGATACGGACTTTCATCACGTCAGTGTTCTGTCTAGCAAAGTTGTCAGAAACTATGGTGTTGCTCCCTTTTAGAAGTTGTGTGTAAATTGAAATTCAGTTGCTAGAGTGAAAAGTAAAATCTTAAAGGAATCTGCACTCCTCCTTTACAATAGCTTGACAAAGAAGAATATCCCTCCAAGAATTCTTTCCAAAGGAAACCCATATTTCCATCTGAAAATAGTCACAGTCCAACACATCCTAAAGAGGTAAATGCAATTGAATTGATACAAATATGAAGTTGTACACCAGCAGTGTAAATTCAACTGGTGTGGAATAGTTCTAAGTTGTAATCAAATTACTTCCTAAAATGATGGATAAGCCTCGTGTTTTATCATTGCAACTATGAATTCAATATCGTTCCAGCTCCAATAGCTCACTCCAGTGACGTGAAAAGCTGTTTGTACCTTGTGTCAACTTGTCACTGAACCTCCTCTATGTCCTCTCATGGTAGTTCAGAAACAAATTTCAGTCGTGAAAAGGAATCAAATTATCTAATAATAAACCCCAAAATTGCCAAGCAAACATGATTAACCACACGGAAGAACTGAATTCAAAGGGAAGGAGAGAAAGAGCTAACCGTTGAATGAAGAGGTGGTGATTCAATTGGAATGTAGCGTACAGACATCTTAGCGATCTCGGAAATGGCCTCCTCGGGGACTCCAGGAACGTCACTGGTTAACTCCTCGTAGGCCGCTTCAAACGCTTCCTGCCAAAACTTTATCAGTGTGATCCCACGCCTGTTTGTGTATACATCCCACATATGCTTCACTAACTTCTCCCTTTCTTCTATTTCCTGCCAAAAATTCCATACAATTTCCAACAAACAATCAAACGAAATATCAAGTTACTAATAACTCGGCAATCCAATCAATCAATCAACTCTGCCTCAATCCCAAACTAGAACAACATGAATGTAAAAAAAAAAAAAAGAGGTAGGGATATGTACGGACGAGAACGTCGAGATCTTCGGGGAGGGGAATGTCGATATCATCGTAGATGGCGTTAAGGTCAGCGGCGGACCAACGGAGAGTAAAAGTTCCGGTGAGCATAGACCAGAAAGCTAACAATAAGATAGCGGAAAAAGCCCAACACTTGTAACGACCTTTTCCGAAAGCGGAATCGGAAGTTTCCTTCTTCGGAATTGAGAAGGATGATGAAGATGCAGTCGGCGTTGATATAGGAAGAGCATCGTCATCCTTCATTTCAATTTCACCTTATTCCCCTTTTCTATAAATAAAATTCCTTCTCTGTTGTCTTTTTATAGGTTTGCTCTATATTTGAATTTGATTTTTATCAGGCATCCCTAATTCCGTTGTGGGGAAATGTGATTCAACGGGGATAAAATGGTTTCTCTGTTATCTAATTGTGCAGGGAATTAAAAAGTAATTTGAAATTTAACTTTTTCTAATAAATATTTTTTTGATGATATAGTAATTCTAAAAAAGAAATTAGGAGTAATCTACATTGGTATAATAGGAATTTGAATTTGGCGATATGTAAAAGTAGTTGATTGCCTCGGGCCTCTCCAAAGGCAAAGGTACTTTGGAGGTCTAATTACAAATAGTATGATGTAAATGTTCAATTTTGAACGATAACGACCTTTTAAGAGAGGAAAAAAGGTATTTGTTGTTGACACTCAATTTTTACCCTTTACGGTGTCAAATTAATTATCAAGCCTTATTTTTTGTTTTAGCGATTTTTATACCATTATTTATTAAAAAAAAAAATTAAAATTAATTAGG
>JAOTQJ010000049.1:21805417-21818778 GCA_025642045.1 Solanum sejunctum | reverse complement strand
TAAGTATGTACTAATACCTACTCCTATTATAATTAGGATATAAATTTGATTAATTATTCAATTAATCACTTCCAATACTTTTTTATTAGTTAAAGTGATTTTAAAAGAAACAAAATAAGAAAAGAGTTATTCAAAAGTAATGTTTTTATTAGGAACATAATATATTTAAAAAGAAAATAAATAATATATTATTTGAAAAAGAGCATTCTTGACCAATTTAGTAATAATAACAACATTTTTTAACCAAACTATCAACGATAAGAATATTTTTAGATCGAAGCATTGACTAAAAGGACATCTTTTAACCAAAATATAAACGAAAGACTTTTTTCGTTCATTTCACATAATTTAAGGCATCTTTAGCCTTTTTTCTTTAAAATAAATAATAGATATCATATAGTTATAAATTATTCTACTTAAAATTTTTTATTGAATATGTTATTATTATTATTATAAAAAAACTCATATAAATTAGAAGAAAACGAGTTTTAATAAATTAAAATAATCAAGCTTCACCATCTAAACATATATGCTTTTTTTTAAATATCATTAACTTAAATATAAAATCACAAAATAGAAAGAATGAGCATGTGTTTGGAACTTTGCTCTTAAATTTGAGATGAGAATGCATGAGTTTGTCTATATTGTTGATGTAAAAAATATTTATAAATCAAATTTCAAATATTGTAAATATTTTTTACATATTATATTTTGCTGTTATTTGTAAGTATAATATACGTTTATATGTTTGAGTCTTTTTCTTTTTATATGCATTATTTATATGTTTGCATCATATTTGATTTTGATTTGCATTTCTATTCCAGTGTGAATATTGTGATTCGATGGAATAAAATGAATTCTTTGTTATTGTAATTGTATACCGATTATCTATTTTTATGATCATCATTGTTTACTTATAATTTGATTAAAGATAAATATTTTTTGATCTATCTAGTAATTTATATATATATATTGACAAATGACAACAATAGAAATTTATATTTGGCCAAATCCTTTTATTATTATTATTGTTACTTAAGCAATACTCTTTATTGAAAATTATGTTTATCAATTATATTTTATAATCATGCTGTTAATAATAGACAATAATAAGTCACATTTACGATTACAAATTATGAAGCACATTTGTTACTTGTGCTTAGTAGCTTAAAAAGTCACCCCTGCCAAATGTTAATTTTATAATGTTTCCTTATTTGTGTTTTTCACATATTGTTTGGAATCTATTTTGCAAGTGATTTTTATTTTCAATATTTAAATTTGAAATCTTTTGAACAAAATAGTTAGTTTGATTGCATCTTGACATTTTAATATGTGATAACATAATTGATGTAGTTCAATCAATGAAGTATATTAGATGTTATTTTACAAATAAAATTGAATAAAAATAAGTAAATTTTATTATTACGTCAAGAATAAAAAAATTACATTTTATAGAGAAAAAAGTAATCTTGGCATATAAATGGCCATTTGATCACATTTCATTATGTAATTTGAATTTTTAAATGAAAATTATATTTAAAATGTGACTTATATTTAGTCATGAATATAAAGTAAAGTTATTCTTGATTTTTTATGAATAATTTAAAATAAATTTATTTTTTTATTATTTTAAATTTCTTTAGCAATTATAAAATTTAACTTTTAAAATTTTATGATTATGAAGTTCAACTCTCACACAAAAGGAAAAAAATTCATATCGACTCCAAGATATTTTGAAGTTAAAAGTGTTTATAAATTCATACTTAGCAAACTTAGCAATGTGATGAATAAAAATAAATAATTATATATATAAAGATAATAAAAAAATAAAATTTTAATATTTTACTTAATAAATTTAAAATAATTTATATTATTTATATTATAATAATAAAATAAATTATCATGGAGAGAACTTATTTCAAAATATCTAACCATGCCACCCAAGTATTACTGCACCGGTAGCCTAAATTCTTTAACAAATGTAATTGGGTCTAGCAGGACCAGTACTCCAGTCCCACACCTAGCTAATTGAAGTCGTAAAAATGCGGTGTCCGTACTGCTCGGCGGAGCAAGGGCGGTGCGCCACCAGCACCAGCGGCAGACCGATAACAGAGTGCACATCCTGCGGCCGTGTAGTGGAGGAGCGACTAACCCAATCCCACCATCTTTTTCATATGCGTGCCCAAGATTCTCCTCTGTGCCTCGCCACTTCCGATCTCCCCACTCTTCCCATCTCCGCCACTAACGACGATGAAGACCCATTTGAACCCACTGGTTTCATCACTGCTTTCTCTACTTGGTCTCTCGAACCCTACCCAGTATTTGCCCAATCATCCATTTCATTCGCCGGTCACCTCGCAGAGCTCGAGCGGGTCCTCGAAACGACGTCGTCTACCTCCAGTTCGTCGTCGTCTTCTGTCGTGGTGGAGAATCTCCGGGCTTATTTGCAGATTATTGATGTGGCTTCTATTCTGCGACTGGATTATGATATATCGGACCACGCGTTTCAGCTCTTCAGGGATTGTTCTTCGGCAACGTGCTTAAGGAATCGGAGTGTGGAAGCGCTTGCTACTGCTGCTCTTGTACACGCTATAAGGGAAGCCCAAGAGCCAAGAACTCTGCAGGTATGCTAAATTGGTAAATGGATGCCATAACGTCCTTGTGATCTTTACGTGTTGTGTCTAGCCTATATACTGTGCCATTGCTGAATTTGAAAGAAACGAGATCAATCAAGCTCTAAGTTTTGCTCTGTCTATACTAATCCGTTTAATTGGCATCTAGTTGAACTCGGCCAAATTTTTTTGGAGTAAGGAACATCTTTATAGAGGAATGGAGGGTCGGAAAAACAATAAGTGACTTCATATATTGGGAAAAGAACTACTACTATAGATGTGTTTAGTATGACAAAAATTCAGGAAATACTACTACCATCCATTGTTGGCGGAACTCATTTTCATTCCAAGTACCACAGCTGTTACTGTGTATCACTTGTTTCAATCAACTCAAAGGCACTGAATCATCAAGAAAAAATTGTTGTATAATTGTATGATTATCACATGTCAACTAGTGTATGCCCAACAAATGTCATAAGATATTCAAAATTGATTTTTCAGATAAACGCTTGTCACAAAGAATATATTTCATGGAAACATTTTCCTCTGTACAAAACATAGTTAGAGTCCCACGTTGATAGAGATTTGAGCTGTATTCTCTTAATATGGTGTTAGAAAATCTTAATCTTGTGAGCTAGTTTTTCATGTTGAGCTAGACAGGAGGTCCGTTTTGTTAACACACCAGGATGTAGTTCTCTTGTCTTGCATAATGTTGTAATATTTCAGTCAATAGTATGGAACTTTGGTGTTCTTTTTTCTATTTTTTTAAATAAGATAATTTTATTGCGTAAAACAACATCAAGTGACTGCTCGTAGTTACAGGTGTGGAATGTTTTCTCAGAGCACCTGCTCATTTCAGCCGAAATTTTGTGATTTTTAGCTCATTTGGTCTCGCTGTTTCTTTTCTGGTTTCTCTCATTCAAGTCCATCTTTGGGTGTATTCAGATCTTAATATCCTTTTGCCTTCTCCTACCTCTCTTTCACTTTCTACTTGTCTTATTTCCTATCTGAAATGGAAGATATACTATGGTTAGCGAAGTCGGGGAATGGAAGAAGAAAAGACAAGTACAATTAGGAAATCAGAAGAGAAAAGGCAGGAAACTTTTGGTGGGCCGTAAAGGGAATTTCTTTCCCCTCACCCCCCAATCCCCACAATGTTCTTTTCCCTCGTGTTCTAGAACAAAAGAAGGGATGTGAAACTTTTCTACTTCTTTCCCTTTCCCTTAGTTTCCTTTAGTAGAGTCTGCTAATCTGGAGTTGGAGTATATTTGCAACAAAAATTCTGTCAGAAAGTTTGATCATCAGCACTATATCTACAGCTAACTTTAAAGTAGTTAATAGGTATTTGCTACTTACCACCCGTTTGATTACACTGAAAGCCAAATTAAATGGTTAATGCCACATTCTCCACGAAATAGAAGATTGCTTCAAAATAGCAAGAACAACGTAGAAAGCATTATCAAATTTGAGATGGTACTGAATGTGAAGTATTACCGTGCTATTATTATCAATTGTCATTACTATGTTTAGAGTGACAGCGAGAGAGCGTGTATGTGTTGAGGTCTCAAGTTTGCAGCAATGTCATTTTTGATGTCATGCTAATCTGCAATTGTCAATGGTTATTAATTGTATACCATGTTTAATTTGAAATAACGAGACATTCTCCCAATTATAGGTCAAACTGAACATTTTGGCTTTTGAGTTTTTTTGTTTTTTCCCAATTGGATGCTTAATTTTTTGTAACTGCGTGGTTGTCTGAGATGCATTTCAAAAACAAAATCTCAGGAACCCTTTTCCTGAGCTTCTCTAATTTGAATTATTTGATAACTAGGAAATATCAGTTGCAGCCAATTTACCTCAGAAGGAAATCGGGAAGTACATAAAGATTCTTGGAGAAGCGTTACAACTCAGTCAACCTATCAACAGTAATTCTATATCAGTCCATATGCCAAGGTTTTGTACACTTCTTCAGCTGAACAAATCTGCTCAGGTACCTAGCCAGTTCATTGAAAAGTTAGAAGTCAGTTGCTTTTATTAGGTTGTAAAAGACAACTGATGGCTGAAAAAACCTCTCTTTTCCAATCAGCAGTTTGGTTGAGACCCTGAATAAGCCATGTCATGTTGGTCCAATGTGTTTAGTATATTTCATCAAGTTAGTGTTCCCGTTTACTTAAAGGTTCCTTTTATTTACTAAATCTTTTTATTGTATCTTGCACAACATTTGCATCAGGAGCTGGCAACTCACATTGGTGAAGTTATCATCAATAAATGTTTTTGCACACGAAGGAATCCAATTAGTATATCTGCTGCTGCAATATATTTGGCATGTCAACTAGAAGACAAGCGGAAGACCCAGGCTGAAATATGTAAGGTGACTGGACTCACTGAGGTTACTCTTCGTAAGGTGTACAAGGAGCTTTTGGAAAACTGGGATGATCTCCTACCATCAAGTTATAAGCCAGTTGTTCCACCAGAGAAGGCTTTTCCTTCAGCTACCATTGCTACAGGTCGTTCATCAACACCTAGAGTTGATTTAGTTGAGGGAACTTCGTCTGAGAGGGACAAGCCTGTCAAACCAGTCGACTCAGTAGATGTATCTCCGCAGAATAGAGGCAAGGAGGACTCCCATAGCAAAGATAATACTAATACAACTCAAATATCTTGGCCACCACCATTTTGGAAGCCTCAAGCTCCTGCTGAAAGTGATGTTAAAACAGCTACAGAGAAGAGTCAGAATGCTACTCAAGAAATGGAGATTGATTTATAATATAAATCTTTAGAAGATGAGCTCAAGAATGGAGCTTGATGTATAATATATATAGATCTCAGGAAGATGCACCTTTTCACAAATAGCAAAAAAAACTGCATGTAGTTCTTTGATGTTAGTCAGTTGTCTTCTCACCTGTGTCAACTGCAACTTCGGCTTCAGTGTTATGGAATGCTCCAGCCTATGGTATCGCCTGGCTCTTTTGTAATGTTCAAGCTGTACTACCACAAAAGGTTGCACCTAACCTTGTATATAAAGGAATCATTAGTAAAGTCAGAATGAGAAGCCATATGTAGCTGGATAAATACAGATAAGCAGTTGCTTTGGTAAGAAGATGGGGGCCTATGAAGGGGAGGAATGGTTCATACAGAAACACTTAGCGCAGATTTCATTTGGTACAGTCGTGGAGCTTTGAGCGACCAGGTGTTTAAATGGGGATTTTCGTTTTGGATTTAGTTGATTAGTGTGTAGTTTAAACGAAAATATTTAAGCTAATCAAATATGAAAAAATGAAAAATATTTTTTTTTCTCCGTACCAAACACACTTATAGTTTCTGAATAGTATTCTGAACAATTGATATTGGGCCAAAAATGAAACGGAGGACTAAGTTGTCTCACTTTGAATCGTTTATTTCAGTTTGTGAACGAAAACTGAACAAAGGACAGAATTATCTTATTTCTGATAGTCAGTGTTATTTTGATATATATTAGGTAAACTATATGTTAAAATCTTTTGTAATATGACCTGTCTCCTGATATACTCATATTTAAATTAAACACTTCAAATTTTAAATATCTTCATTTTATATGGAACAATATATTGTTTTCTGTATAAAAAGTCATAGCCACATTTAACTTGTGTCAAGAAAGATTTATTGTCCGTTTTCTTCGATTACCCTCTGTGATAGAAGAAGATTCAGAAAGGTATAGATTCCCCTTTTCTTCAATTATTCGCTATATGTATGTGCGTATAATACGTAAAAATTTGAGATTTTCACAATAATTTATTCGTTTCTTATCATGACAGTTCTTGTAGCTTCATAATTGATTGTTCCTATCTTATTATGCGAAATTCAGATTAGGGTTTTATGTACTATCTTCTTCTTCTTTTCTTGTGAAGATTTCTTACAATGTATATGCCGACTTTGTTGATATGTTATTGTTCATTTAAGTGTACTTTCAGATGTATTTTCATGTAGACTATACCATCTTATCGTACAATAAGGTGAAAGTCTTGATCTTCATGGATGTCAATGAAATTATTTTCTTGAATACGTACTTTGATAACTTCTCTTTTGAGTCGAGGCTGTATTGGAAAACAGCCTCCCCAAACCAGAAAGGTAGGAGTAAGTCTTGCGTGCACTAGGTATGTTATTGTATAGAAACCAAGAAGCAACAATCTTGACTGAATTCAGGGATGTAAAATGGTGTGTGGGTTGGATCAAATTTGGAATGGTTAAGGGTTAAGTCAAAATTCAAACCACCTGATGTTTGAGACATTGTGATTATCTGTAGTAACAGAAGATTGCAAAAACAAAAAGGAGACTGTTGTTTCATTGTCTAAACTCATCAGTGACTATACTGTAATTCCTTCCTCCTTCTATGGCTTCTTCTTTGTGCATATTCAATTTTTTTCCTTTGAAACATTCTTTAGTATTCTGCTTGTCCTGTAGTTCTCAGTAGGTTGATGTCTTGTAACCTTAAAGTTTGTTATGTAAGCTGTGCTTATGTGTGGCAGAAAGATTTTACTGCTGATGATTCAAAATATTTCCATCTTATGTATTTTTTTGAATACATGACGGATCCCGACAGAAATTGGATTTTCCTTTCTACTTTATGTGATTGGTATTTACCTTAGATAGCCTTGGACCTGGAATCTGATGCTGGAGTCAGTCTTACTTAAAATATATCAAAGTGATTCTAGTGATATAGAATGTGGAAGTCTCTGTTTAGTGATTGCTTAGAAAGAAACATGAAATATGAAAATGCCAAGTTGTGACTGATAATTGATGTTCACCTAATGACCGACTAGCGATCCAATTGAATAAGTTAAATTCTGTATTATATTTTACTGTGATTTGCACCCTCATTGTGTGGTGTCTTAGGAAATATGGTTTCAAAGATATTTCTGGCTTACTTGAAAATGCAATAATTCTCCTAGTCATTAAACACGCTCCATTTACAATCATAGTAATCTTAGCATTTGTTGCTACCAGAAAATTTCTGCTTCTATGGTATAAAATCCTGTTTCGTAAGTTTCTACACTGCATAGGAAACAATTATAACATTGGGATAGGGTCTGTTACAGGTAAAAATGTCGGAGAAAAAACATGTAAACCGGTCATTGTATCTAGAAAAGAACATGTAGAAGATTCTGTGTGGGGAAATTTTATTAGTTTAATGGAAAAATGGAACTTTTAATTACAGTTGTCCTAAATTGAGTATTTCAAATAAATAATTCTATCAATAAGATGAGTACTGCTGTTTGACAGTGGAAAAAATTTATTTAGGTTGAAATAATGTATCTTGGGAAAAGGTCAGACCTTGCTGCATGGAATGAGAAGATTTATTTGGATTTGAGGGACATCATCAAGGAGAATGCCCTTCCCTTCCTTCCATCCAAATCACTTGCCAAATTCAGAGCTGTTTGTAGGGACTGGAGACTCCAGATTTCCACTCCATTTTTGCCCACAGTCGGTCAATTTCTTGTCGCAGTACATCAGGCATCTTTCTCCAGATTCACAATGGTTTTCCTTCTTTCATTCCCATTGATGCAAACTCTTGTGGGGTGCCAAATCCACTCCTCAGTTTCTTGCCTGAGCCTGTTGACATTAAATCCTCCTCTAATGGACTGTTTTGCTGCCAAGGTCATCAAGCATACAAGGCCTACTACATATGTAATCCCGTTACTCAGCAGTGGAAGGAACTTCCCAAATCCAATGCTAATCATGGATCAGATCCAGCAATTGTGCTCTTATTTGAACCATCATTGCTCAACTTTGTAGCAGAGTTCAAAATTATATGTGCTTTTCCATCCACAAATTTTGAGGCGGCAACTGAATTTGATATATATTCCTCCAGAGGATTCTTGGGAAGTCGCTGGGGAGATCTGTTTTGGCGCTAGGAAAGTAATGCCAGACACAGGGGTCCATGTGAATGGTGTTGTTTACTGGATGACAACTGGTAGTATTCTTGCTTTTGATCTAACAAAGAAGAGGTCACAGCTCCTAAAAAGCTATGACAGTTGTCCCTCCCACGTTCGTGGCTTCTTGGGGGCTTTTAGTGTGAAGCTCTGTATGGTTTATAGCGTTGGTAATCCGATCAAGGTAAACATTTTGGTTAATGCCCACTTAAATACAATATAAATGGAAAGCAACAGCAGAATGTGGTCACAGAAAGAGACTGCTGTTCTTGACAGAAATTGTTGGGGATGTAGCAAGGATCTACTCAGTTTTATATAATGGTGGCTCATTGTAAAGGAAGAACGTATTCATACAATTTCAAGTCCTGTGCAACAAAATTGCTGAGCAGTCGAATAAAATTGCGGAGCAGTCAAGCTAGGAATCATTATCGATGCTTTCCGTATGTAAACAGCCTAGTGAGACGGCCCGCGCCCATTTTGCCAAAATTTTCCGTTCCTTAGCTCAAAACTCTAAGGCCGTAACACTAGTCTCCCTCTAATCTACCAAGGTTCTTTGTTTGGAGCTGCAATCAGCTTATTGGGGAAAACAAGCTTCGCCTTTTCAAATGGTTGCTATTAACGGCCTCTTATAACCAGCATTGGCCCTTCTATATTGCATTATATTTGTTCTTCGATCCCATCAGAAGATCTCATTCAAACTCAGTAACTACTGCTTTAATTTCTTATCTTTATCAACTTTTACTTCTTTTTAACTCACACAAAATTTTCCTTTTTTGTGCTAGTTTAACTGTAAATATGTCTAGAATCACAGCTTGAGTCAACTATTTTTCAGCTACGGGGGTTAAAAGTGACTATTTATGAATTTTACACGTTACAATCTTACTTGTGAAAAAAAATAAAAATACATTTTATATTCATTTATTAGTTAAATTTGTCATCTATTTATACTATCCGATCAACCATACCCTGGACATATAAAATTATTCAATGATGCCCCTATTTTTAATTGGATCAACCCACTAAACTAAATGAGTAATCAATAAACACAAAATCACACATGCTAAAGTTTTAGCAATTAGTTAAATTTGCCCGCATATGAGCACTACGATTTTTTTAAGCGAGAAAACACCTTTTTCTCAAGAGATTATAAGGTTAAAAGATAATTTTAAATTAAATAGTAATTAATATTTTAATTTTTTAAAAATAAATTAGCAAATAGATCATCTATTTTACTTTGTGAACAAGTAAATGGTAATTTACTTAATAAAAATATTTTAATTTTTTAAAATAAATTAGTAAATACGATTATCTATTTTTACTTTGTATACAAGTTTCTTTTAATAAAAATATTTTAATTTTTTAAAATAAATTAGTTAATATAATCATCTATTTTTACTTTGTGGACAAGTAAATGATAGTTTACTTAATAAAAATATTTTACTTTTTAAAAATGAATTAGTAAATACGATCATCTATTTTTACTTAATAAAAATGACCGGGTAAGCCCGTGACATGTCAAGTATATAATGCCCGAAATTTTTTCCTTTAAAAGCCAAAGCGGCTCTGCTCTTCAAACTACAATTCTCAATTCACTTCAGTTTTGAACTCTCCGGTCTCCACGCGTTTTTTCTCGTCTCCGTCGTCGTAAGGGTTTTCCGGCGCCTCTTTTTCATTCTTTCTTGGTTTTCCGGCAACTTTACTCACCAGAATTTGCGCTCATTGCACTTGTGAGTTCTTCCCCTTCTTAATTCTTCTTTTGCTTATCGTTACTGATCATCGCATATTGTTGTTTTCCGTTTATGAAAAGAGAAGAAGAGGAGGAAGAAGAAGAAACATTGATTTTTCCTTTTTACAATTGTTGATCATTTTTATCATGAAAAGATATGATCATTTTCTTTTTGTCTTTTGTTCGTTGTATGTTTCAAGTTCTTGGAAATGTGATTTTGATTTCCTCTACTTCTTTGAATGTATCGTTGTTATGAAATATATGTAACTACATTTAGATTATGGTGCGTCTACTTCACCAAGTATATTGACCATGGAATTTTACTGTGGGTCTCTGTTCAATCTGTGGTTGACTTATTTCATTGCCTTTTGATTTCTTTTTTTTTTCTTGTCCAATGTTCTTCCAAGGGCTCTGCTAATAGGTGATATGGAGATCAATTTCTTTATTTTGTGATGTTCTCGTTTTCGTACGTTCTTTCCTTGTTTTCGTTAAGTAATAGAGGCTTTAATTTGTATGTCTATGCAGAAAAATGGCATGTTTTGACATTAACATGATGACTGATGAATCTTGGAAGGACGACATGATGACTGATGATAATTGGGAGGACGACGCCTCTTCTGACTCCTCTGACATTTACTTTGCTCTTAAGCCTCAGGGCGGTGGGATTAACTCGGTATAGTTTTCTTCCCTTTGCTTCTTTTATTTTCTAGTTTTAACTATCTGAACAGTTTTTTTTATCATCTCTTCAATGAAGGGAGTACCGAAGCACTCCAACTTGTTAATGGCACTATTTACTTGTTTTGGTATAAAGGTTACAACAAAAAATTATGTCAACACCAGAACTTGAAGTCTCTTGTTGAATGTTAAGGTCCTTGCTATGTTTTAAAGAATTGTACTGAACAAGCTGTATAATTTATGTTTCAAGTTTTTTTCCTTTCTAAGTGGAGATGTCTATGGGCAATTGGTAGATGTTCTACTTCATAAGATCTTGCTTTCTAGTCCTAATTCTTCTATTGTTCCTCTTACCTTTTTTTGTTAAAATTCTTTTACTTTTTAAGTGAGCCTTTCTGAGTGAACAATATGACCAGCCTGAAAAGAGGATTGGGTAAAAATATAGATCATCCTAACTAGTACGAGATTGCAGCATGTAGTTAGTATATCGCTCTTGCTTCTGATTACTGTACCTCTTTTAACAAGTCTTTTGGTTTGGCTGCAGTTAGCAGAGTATGAATTGAGGACTGCTAGTTATAAGGAGGAAGAGAACAAGTGTTCTGAATTTCCTGTAGACATCATAATGAGAGTGGACATGAAGATCAAAGATGTAGCGAAGAGACATGTACTGCCTTTCCTCCCCGCTAAATCACTGATGAAGTTTCGGGCAGTGTCCAAAGAATGGAATCAGTGGATAGCCAGTCCACTACTCGCTTACAAGCAAAGTGCCACATTCCAGAAACTTTCAGGCTATTTTTATCAAGGACTGAAAATTCGAGGTGATCCCCCTATATTTTTGTCTCTGCAGTGTTCCACGAACGGAGTCCCGAGTCCTTCCCTCAGTTTCTTGCCTGAGGATGTTAAAGTACTAAGTTCTACCAGCGGCTTGCTCCTTTGTTGGGGGAAGGAGACTTATTACGTTTGCAATCCTGCAACCAAAGACTGGAAAAAGCTCCCCCCTCCTCAATATTACCACGGATCTGATCCAGCCGTTGTCCTTGCATTTGATCCTCAGTATAATATCGAATCATTTTATCATGTGGTCGCTGCAGTCCCTGTTCTTGATCATCCACTCGTCTGCTTTGAAATTTACTGTTCTGAATCAGATTCATGGAAGTGCTCTCCTTCAGACTGTCTAGAGCTGGAAAATACAAGTCTTGCTGGTGGAGGATCTTATATGAAGGGGGTGGCTTACTGGAGGAATACATCATCAAATAAAGTGCTAGCGTTTGATGTGAAACATGAGATTCGAGCAGTTCTACATGTACCTATCATTCAATCTCAGCAATGTGGTGCCCTAACACAGATAGGAGATGAGGTGTGCTATGTTACTGCTCATAATGACTTTGGAAATGTTTTCATTATAGACATCTATGGAGGTGTGGACATGGACCTTAAGCGCAGTGTCAGTGTAAATCTTGGAAGCAAGAAGCCTCGTACTCAAGTGGTTGGAATACCCAAGGAGGAGTGTTGTGAGGTACTACCCTGTACTGATGGTGATACTGTGGTGATCCACACGGACACAAAAATATACTTTTATCACCTAAGGGAGCGGAAGGTTGAGACACTGCAGAGTCCGGGACGAGTGGATACTCAGAAGAGGTTCTTACCCTACACAAACAGCCTTGTACTGGTACACAGATCTGGAGAATAAGTAGTAGTACCTTGTTCTGACAGTAATACTGTAGTTATCCACATGGACACAATGATATATTTTTATCACCTAAAGGAGCAGAAGATTGAGACACTATGGACTCCGGGACAAGTGGGATACTCATAAGAGGTTCTTTACCCTACATAAACAGCCTCGTTAACGGTACAGGGATCTGGAGGATAAGTAGTAGTAGTGCCCTTGATTTTTTTTCATTTGGACAAGTAGTATGATTTGTTTTTGTCCTTCCATTCATTATACTTTCATGCTGCTAGTTTTAGTTTTGTTTCTCTCCGTTGTTACATAAACAAGTGCAAAATGTTTGAATTGAATAGTAGATTCTCTCTTAAGAATATTTTAACGACTACTTACACTTTGGAAATATTACATATGCTCAATCGGAGTCCAACTTCTCATGTAAATGTCAAAATTTAAAAGGCTATAAAGCCATACCAGGTCTAATAGAGAAGATAAACTGATTGTCTCCTCTTGCTTGCTCCCACAATTACTGCTTCAAATCTTCATGCAACAAATAGACTGAAGTACAATATTTCTTCCATTTCTTCTCAATTATGTACTCACAATTGCTCAGAGTTAATGGGAAATAGAGAAATCGAGTCTTGGATTGCATAAACACCATGAAGTATTGCCATTTTATGCAAGATCAGGACGGGAGAATACACTTGGTCCGACTTAATTCAAGTATGTAATGCTATTGACTAATTTTACGAAATACTTAGACGTGCCCCCCC
>JAOTQJ010000049.1:21784303-21800578 GCA_025642045.1 Solanum sejunctum | reverse complement strand
GAGTTGCCAACTTGGACCAAAAATTCAACACTTTCGAATGCTTTTATTCTGCCAAAAGCCTGTCTACCAAGTATGATTTCTTATCTCATCTTCATTGTCTTGTCTCATCTTCTCACTTTCTTCACCCTTGAGTATCATTATCTTTCACCATAACGTACCAGTGCTCTTGCCCCACCTTGGCTTGCCACATAGGCTCCGATAAGATATTAATATACCCGCAGAGTATCGCAGAGAATGTCAGTAGAGTTTTTTGTGATACCTGTCCATATTATATTTTAACTGTTTTTTTTTAATTTCTTAAAAAAAAACTCAATCCTATATAATGTTAATAAGATATCGATATATTAGTAGAATATATAATACCGATATAATATTAATATATTAATACAATATCACAAAGAATTAATTCATAACAATAATGCTAATGTTACGTGCAAAATAAAAATGACCAAAGTGAGGTAAAGGGATATAAGGGACAATTAATTTGGATCGAACAGGTACAATAAGAAATTATTTAAAGGTGGAATCTGGGATGGTAAATAATTTGTTTAGCGTAAAATAAATCAAGCAAGTGAGCTTGTGCCCGATTGGATGATGGCGTAGAATGGTCGGGTTTATATAACCCGCTCCTCTTCTGCAAATAAACCCTTGTTTCTATTTCGGCTTTCCTGCCGCTCTCAAGTCTCAACTATCTTCTCCATCTCTCCATCCTCTATCACTTCAATCTCCATTTCTTCGTATCGACTTGCGGCGGCGATTCACATCTAGCAGAAACCCTAGTCCGTTTCAATTGTTCCGAACATGGGAGACTTCAACGATGCATTCATGCGGAACAACCCTACCGTTCAGGCCCGTGCAAAGGCCCAGAATCGCGCTAATGTCATGCAGCTCAAGCTGGTTAGTTATAATTCCCGATCTGTTAACTTCGTTGTTTTCTGGTTTAGATTGTTAAACTAGGGCTTTTTTTGTTTGATTGTTTAGGTTTTTATTGGTTCTTTCTTGATAAGTGTTGGGTTAGAAATTTAGATGATTTTGTGCTCTGTTTCTTCAATTTGTTTGGTATTAGTGATTTATGGGGTTCTAGTCCGGATTTAGCGAAGAAAAAAACACTGTTGAAGCGAAGTATCCGACTAGTTGGGATCATGGTGTAGTCAGTCAGTTATTGTTGGTGAACTCACATGAAGTCCCTCTCTCAGTTTGGTTAGGGATTCTCAACTGGAAAAAAAGGCTCAGATGGAGCGGGATTGGTGTGGATTCATATATCAATCCCAATTAGTTTGAGAATTTAGGATTTGTTGGTTGGTTGGTTGTCTTGGTGATTTGTCATTATAGAGTAGCGAGTAGGTGGTGTGGTTTAACTCTAGTTTCGTAATATTTTTGGAACTAGTCCAATTCCAACTAGAAATTATTTGTTAGATGAGACTAGAAATTATTTAAGATGCATGTTTGTTGTGCTTTTTATAATAGCTAAGTGTGCTGTGACTAGATACTTAGCTTAAAGTAACAGTGGAACTATGTTATCAGGCTGTTGCAGTATTATCAACCCATTTCTTTGTTCTTCACTTCTGTTGCAAGTTTGTGTATATCTTTGTTAATGTATCTCCTTTATGTAGATTGGTCAAAGTCATCCAACTGGGTTGACTGCTAATCTTCTGAAGCTTTTTGAGCCCCGACCACCTTTGGAGTACAAACCACCCCCTGAGAAGAGAAAATGCCCTTCATATACAGGTTAAAATTCTTCATTGATTGAGTCATTTCTTGTTCCATCAGTTATCTTGTATAATTCTTAGATTTATTCTCATTTGTCCTACAGGGATGGCACAGTTTGTCAGTAACTTTGCTGAACCTGGTGATCCAGAATATGCTCCACCAGTCCCTGAGGTTGAGACCCCGGTATGATTATTATGTATTCTGCAATTCCTTTTCTGATCTTTTTTGGTAGGTGCATATGGTTTAATCGAGGATTGGATCTTCATTCTTCTTTTTTTTAAAAAAAAAATTGTTGGGCCTTTTTTAACTGCTTCAACACCAATTAACTTTAGCAGTTATACATGTTCTCTTAACCGTGATATTTAAGTTCTTCAGCATGATGTTTGCTTTATTTTTTATGCGTGCTCTGCCATGAATTGTTTTCTATCTTGAAATGGATGAATCTTGAATGTCTAACAACAACAAACAACAACATACCTAGTGGAATCTGACAAGTGGGGTCTGGGGAGGGTAGAATGTACGCAGACCTTACCAATACCTCACAAGGTAGAGAGGCTGTTTCGTGGGTGATATCATGTCTAGTTCTTTGTCTTTGTCCTTCATGGTAGTTACGTGTTTTATGTATGTTTTGCTCTGAATAATGCTTATTTCTTGTTTAATGGAAAGACACTTTATTATATCCCGAAGTTGTAGAGCTAAAGGACATGCATCCTGATGCTTTCTCATCTTATCTAGAAGATGCTGTTTTCTCTCACAGTCAATAGAAGCTGAAACTGTTTGTTAAATGTAATGCCTGTAGTTGGAGGAGTAAATAATCACTGTTTTAGTTATCTTTACTATTTCTATCCGAACTTGAGATGTGGGTTATCTGATCCAACTAGTTTGGGATTGAGACAGTTGATTATTTGGCCTGATATACCGGTTGAGAAGAGTTACTTGATTCCATAAATTAATTATTAATAGGTAACATAAGATGTATGGTGAATCTGTGTATTTTTTTCTTTACTCACATAGATTGCTTTTGTTATTTCATGCAGAGTGAACGAAGAGCTAGGATCCACAAGATACGGCTGGAGGAGGGTGCTAAAAAGGCTGCTGAAGAGCTTGAGAAATGTATTAAATGCCTTTTTTTTACTATCTGAATATTTGAGAGACTTATTGAATGGTTAAAAAGGGAATAAATTGTTGTTTTTTTCTGGCTGAACAGATGATCCTAGCAGCGACCCAAATGTTACTGGAGATCCATACAAGACACTCTTTGTTGCAAGACTTGTGAGTGAAGATATTTTTAGGTCATTTTTGCTTTTACTTGTGAATATCTTCTTACTTTTGTTGTTTCTCTTTCTCATTGCAGAATTATGAGACAACGGAAAGCAGAGTTAAACGTGAATTTGAGGCTTTTGGTCCAATCAAGCGGGTAGGTATTATAGAGCATCCCTTTGTTGGGCTCAGGTTACTGGCCTTTGGTTGGTAAGATGTGTACCTTTATAGCGGCATGGTACTAACCCCTACTACCCAGTCGTTTCTGAAATTGATTTGTCCACAACTTATTATATTCTGAAAGCGTTGAACATCTTATAATTTTAGCATCTTTTTATTTGCTTTATAAAAAATTGCATCTATCTCAAAACAGATTTTGATCAAGCTAATTTTAAGAATTTTGGGGTCGATATGTTTTTTGAAATGTTGTCTTTATAGTTAAGCCCTTCAAAATGAGGATGGAGTTATTTAAAAGAAGTACCACATGTCACCCTATTATTGTCAAAAAAAGTACCACATATCACCCTACTTATGTTTCAAACTTTAACTGAAGGTGCATGAGATGCTTTCTTTTATGTGTTTATGCATGGATAACACTTTAGTATTTTGATAAGAAGTTACTAAATTTGGGCGTTGTCTGCTAAACAGTAAACTGGTTAGTTCTGTACTTCCTTAGTGCTCTCAGATATTTAAGATGAAATGGTTTATTGATGAGGTTTCAAATCCATGTATTATCTGGAGAACTCTTTTTTTTTCAATTTTTCCTTTGGGGGCATCCCTTCAGGCTGTAGTTAAGAAATGGATTGTTATTTGAACTGCTAGCACACTTCCCTGGTGTTTGAGGTGCATAGTGCAATCTGAAAATGGGTGATACTTTGTGTGAAGTTACTAGCATTTCTTTGGTTTGTAAAATAAAGGTCAGATTGCCAAGTATGTCCTCACTCAGGTAATATTGGCTCCAATCATTGAGTATCAGTTCGATGTCTTCTCCTCTTATCCTGGTTTGGATATCATTAGTTTCAAGTTCTATTCGTTTTGATATTCCATTAGTTTCTAGAACCACAAAGGTAAAGACGTTCAACTCCTAGGTATTTTCCTGGTAAGGGTAAAACTTGATTTTCTGGTAGCTTTTTGTTTTTGAGTTGCCAATCTTAATCATTCAATTTCCGAGCCCGAGCTACATTACATGAAACAAAGCTGAACTCTTAGATGAGCAGAGCAATGATGCAATTTATCTTTGGCCTCTTATTCCAAGCAACAACGGAGATTGATACTTGCCTATGCTGGGTAAAAGTTTGTTGGGAGTATCAACCTTGTTCTCTTCTTTATTCTTCTTACAATCACATCTATGCTACTAAGATTTTGCTTTTGGATTCAAAGGCTATCAAAAAAGTTTCACGCATTTCAGGAGACACCTGGTATTTGACTATACTTCTATAATAATTTACTTTGTTTTAAAATATTCCCTGGTAAGGGGAGTTAGAATGTATTGCAAACATAAGGCCTCAGTTCTTGTGCAACTCTAGCAGTGATGGTGATGCATCTCGCGTGGGAGCTCTTTGATTCAAAGGTGAGCACGGCTAATTAGGCGTAGTGCCTGCCGTGCCATTAGGACCTTACTGTACCTAATCGTGCTGAGTAGATAAAAGCATAACTTTTTTGACCGCTGCATCAAACATGATTATAATCTTATTAGTATGTTAATTTCATAAATTGTTTGAGTTTCAGGTTCGCTTGGTTACAGACAAGACAAACAACAAACCCAGGGGTTATGCTTTCATTGAGTATGTGCATACACGGGATATGAAAGGTTTCTTTTAACTCCTGTTCTTCAGTCTTTTTCTGTCTCACTTCCTTCTCTAATATTTGCATATAATTCAGCTGCATATAAACAAGCTGATGGAAAGAAGATTGATAATAGAAGAGTGCTGGTTGATGTTGAACGTGGTAGAACGGTTCCCAATTGGCGTCCCCGCAGACTTGGTGGTGGACTTGGAACAACAAGAGTTGGAAATGAAGATGTTAATAGGTACTGCACGAGCTTTTAGAGTATTAGGCATATGTTCATATGCATAGTGCTAATAAGGACACTGATCATTAATCATTATACGAATGTCTTCTCTTCTCTCTCTGAGTTGATTTTATTGTAGTTATTGCGTAAAATTCTAACTTGCTTGAGACAACAAGACATGTTTACTTGTAGTTGACGTAAAATGCTTCCTTTAGTTGCTATAGGCTGCTTCTGAATTTTCGACTTGTCTTTCGGGATATTTAGATGCTTCAGTTTGTGTTCTAATATTACAATTGACTTACTTTTCTCAGCATCTATGTATGACATCTTGTCTATGAGTTGAATTTATTATTGTTTGGCATTCAGTATGATAATCACTTATAAAATGTTCGCAAAGTAGTTTTTCTTGTTTATATGGCCTTTTGCTATGATCATCAAGCAAAAAGCTTAAATTTATACATGGATCTTTAATTATTGTTGACTGTATACACACTACATCTTTCAGAGAGATTGTTCAGTCTGGAAGAGCAGCATCTCGCTCTGAGGAGCCAAGAGCACGAGATGACAGGGACAGGTAACAACCTATATATTTGTAGCTAGGCATGCTTTGTTTCCTTTTCTGGTAATGCAATTTTCACACAAACTTCTACTTCTCCAAGGAGTACTGTTTTACTACCCTGTTTAGTTTAAAATGTGAGTTAATGATGTGTAATGTGTTTCACATCTGACACTGTTATGAATTCTGATATTTGCAGGGATCGGGAGAAGTCCCGTGAAAGGGTGCGAGATAGGGACAGAGAGAAATCTCGTGAACGTTCTCATGATAGGCCACGTGAACGTGAAAGAGATGATAAACATCATAGGGAACGCGAGAGAACTAGGGAAAGAGAAAAAGATCGTGGTCGAGATCGTGATAGAGACCGTGAACGTGATAGGACACGTGACCGTGAGCGAGGCAAAGAGCGAGATCGTGATCGTGACCGTGAGCGAGATCGCCACCGTGAGAGGGATAGGGAAAGGGGTAGGGAAGAAGGTGATGTGGACCAGGGTCGTGGGCGTTCTCGTGATAGAGAATATGATTATGAGCATGTTGAATCAAAACATGAGCGAGAAAGGCATGGTGACAAAGAAAGGAATTATGATCATCCAGAACCTGAAGATGATCATGGACATTATGACTATTATGATCACCGCCAAGGTCGAGGGGACTATGAGAATCCAGATGTTCAAGGTGGTGATGATCGTTATAAAGATGCCAGTCGTGGTCATGATCGTTATGATCAAATGGAAGAGGATAATTATGCCTATGACCATGGGGCATCTGAGGCAAAAGAAAGGGACCGAGATTACAAGCGTTCAGATAGGTCACATTCTCGTGAATATGACTACTGATGATGGGGAGAGTATGCTTCTGTTTGTGTTGCTGTGGTAAGGTTGCAATATAATCCACAAGCTATGTATAGGTAATTTTAATTTCTCACTCAATAATATTGCTCTAGACTTGTCTGAACTTTTGACTCGCAGGAAGAGATGGTCTACTGATACCTCAGCGATTCTGCAATTCTGCTGGAATACCTGCTTGACTAGTGCTGGAATGAAACAACATTAAAGATGATGGTGCACTGCACCGGCGCATGTTGTTGAATTTTGTACCTGCTTTTGGAATTGTTTGGTATTACTTGCTGAGTTCTTATGTGAATTTTTTAAATGCGAATTATTCAGGATCTGTGCGAACTGATATGCTTGTTATGGGTACTTGTATGTCGAACAAACTATTGGCTCATGTTACTGTATTTTGGAATTTTATCAGCGTATTTATTTTTGGACATCAGCTCCTATCAAACAGTCTTGAAATTTCCCTCGAGGCTGGAGTTCTGTAGAATGATGATAAAAGAATAAAATTGTCAATTGAAGTGATTTTTATATCATGTGTCTCGGGCTTCAAAGTGTGATATATGTACCATCAATAGTCAATTAAAGTGATTCTTATATCATGCAAGACGAATCTGATTTCTGTCTTTTTACTGGAAGTCACGAGTTTGAAAGAGTGTTTTCCTTACTGGGTTCTAAGCTAGTAGTTGGATGGTCAGTACAATGGATATTCTTCAGCACTGATCCAAGATGTACAGTTCCTCGACTTATAATGTTGAAAGATGGAAACACTTTGGAACTCATTAGCTACAAAATCATTTTTGTTTTTGTCCTTTCCTTCGCGTAGTTCAATCAACTTGGTGGAAGACTTGTCTCATCTTTTTGTTTCGTTTTTTTTTTTTTTAAGGTAAAATAAGTTTCACAGGACAACAATCTCAATTCAACAAAGTACATATATAGTTTTGCATGTACTTTTTTTTACTAAAAATAGTACCTAATGTGCATTCCCATTATAATTTTAATTTAATCATGATAAAAGAATACTTCTATGTTTAAAATAGAAGTTTTAAGCGAGTTGGTTTTTTAACGAATCGCATGTCTGTGTGTGACCCCCTGTGTACGTTTTTCTGTAACACAATCAAAACCAACCAAGTCTATAAATATCAAATGTTAGTCTTCTCAAATATAAAACATTATATTCAAAGAGGAAATGTTGAAATTTGAAAAGAGACAAGTTAAGCTCTGAGATAAATATATAACTACATCTAAATTCCTCTTTAAACGTAAAAAAATGTTTTATACTCTCTTCATCTCAAATTAATTGAATTTTTGAAATTTTTTTCAATGTCCAAAATAGATTGTTTAAAATTCATGATGAATGTTTGAACTTTTTCCATATTTGCTCTTTCATTTATGAAGTTTATATTTTTCTAGGAGATATATTATACTACATATTTATGATTTCACAAAGGACAATAGCGAAAAATATAATATAAATTTTGTTTTTGAATATTTTTCTAAATATGTGTGCACTACATCATAAATTCAAATAAAATGGAATAAATGGAGTAACATATTTTATGTGATCCCAATACATAAAATTTTGGCTAGACAATAATGGTGTCAGGTGATGACGAGTGAAAGAGGCAACATCAGAAACGAAATTTTGGTATTTGCAAAAGGACATCCTACCCATTTTTTCTGAAAGCGCGTAAATGTGCATGACCTTATAGAAGAAGATAAAAAAAGTCGTTGAAGAAGAAGAAAAAAAAAGACTTGACAGTTGAAGGTGACGGAAACAAATTGGGATCATGCAGAGAGCAAGATTTATGTACTTCCAGTGATCGTACAAGTATATCTTCAGAAATTTCCTAGAAATATCCACATTCATTCTTTCCAAACAAACATGTTTAAACTGTTATTATTTATTTATTCATTCAATCAATGAAATTCTTTGTTATCGAACGAATTAGGAAACCAAATAACTCAACATGTCAGACTACGAAAATGATTGAATTCCACTACTTAAAAATTAATTGCATATAATTTTTTTAGATAAAAATTCTAGCTCCGTCATTAATACAATAACGTAAATATCTGGTCATACCATTTGAGAAATATTGCTTTATCAATAATTTCATGCATATCGTCATACATGGTCATAATTAGTATGTGCGCATGATGGAGGGTTTCCTGGAAATTTCACATTGGCAGGACAAACAACATTGCTTTCCTCTATTTTGATTCCTAATTTCTGGAGTAGAAGCAAAAAAAGGGACTTCCTTTTCTATCTCTCTTTGCTTTTATACAACAAACATACTTATTAACTATGCCAATTTTGGATGGTTGTCATTGTTAAGTAGTTATTAAGAAATAGTTCTCCATTTAATAACATATTAGTAGAGGCAGAGTTAGAATTTTGAATTTCTGTGTTCTTTTTTTTATTTTTTATTTTGAAATTTATAAGTTCTAGACTTTTTTTATAAAAAAAAAAATTACGGCATTCTTGATAAATTATTTATACAGATTTTTTAAATAGAAGTACAATGTTAATCTGCAAAACTATTGAAGTTTGCTAAAACTCATAAATATTAGTACATTATTGACACCTACAACATGCAGGAAGGGTACATTTGGAAACTTGCTATTTTATCTATGTTGAGAAACTTTGAAATCTTGTTGTCGAGTGTTGGCCCGTCAAAAACATTATATTCAGAAGATGAAGATAGTAAAAATCAGGATGCTCAAATGAATATATAAAACGGGCATTTGTTACTTCATGAGCTCATTTCAAACAAGGTTTTGAAAAACCTCTAAAGTAAATGACTTGAAATTTATATATTGACAGTATAAAGAATATCTAATATAATCAGGTACCTCTATCTAAAAGTTAAGTAATTACATGCAACTCTATATGAAAAAAAAAGTATAATTTTGGTTCGTAATATAAAAGCAAATGATCATTAACATGTTATGATTAACATAGAGTATTAAATTATGCAGATACTGGAAAAATGAGTTATTATAACAGTTCTATGTCGTCTTAGAATAGTAAAATATGAAATTGGAAAATAAAAAAATTTACTACTACCAATATATATATATATATTGTTCTTCTAAAGTGACAACTTACTATTATCGATCACATTCTTTTAGCTCAAAAAATGACATATAAAAGGACATACATTCTTAATGCCATAAATTCTTTATACTTTATAAATACAACTTGTTGATGGGAAAATATTCGTCTCTTCGATCCCTTTTATATGTCATCTTTTGTGATTGCACTTACATTAAATAAAAATAATTTTACTATTTTTTCCTTATTTAATATTTTTTCTTAGTCATGTTTTCAATTAATGATACTAAATATGTTAGATTTTAAAAAATTGAAATGCGTTTAGAATCAAAATTTTAGTTGAAATGCATTTAGTTTTTTCTAGTTGGTCAAATATATATTTTAAAGTTCATTAACTATCAAAGTAAAAATAGGAAGAATAGTGTCATTTATGCATTGATTTTGTAAAATGACATATATTAAGCATCATCTATTTATATTAATGACAACATATAAATTAAAAGTGATCCAAGGGAGTAATAGAAAGCACGTAAAGAGGGAGACATTGTTACTTCTCTTTCAACTTATATAAACGTCGTAGGTAATAAAGGGATATTCAAGCATCCAAATTCCAATATTGTTGAATATTTTCCTGTTCTTTCATTCCCCTAAGTTTCTTCAAAGTGGGAATATATAATACACAGAAATAACCAATTAAATATTACCTCAAAGGAAACAAAAGAAGCCACTTCTACTATATATATACACCTTGCTAGTTCTTAAGTTTATCAGAAAGATGATGGCTAATGAAGAATTGAAAAAGAGAATGAAGGCGTTTCTCGTAACAACAGTATGGATACTCTGCTGGGGATTATTCACAATAAGTAATGTTGGCATTAATGCACAAAGGCTTACTTTGAAGGACAAATTAGAACCAGCTGCTACTTATAACATTAGTCATGCAGAGAATAGTGAGATGAGACCACAAGGGTTTGCAGTTAGGCTTGTGCATTTTCTGTGGAATGCAAAGTTCATCATCAATGGAAAGTCCTCCTATGAACACGTTTGGCCGGTAAAATTATAACATTAGTTATGTGGAGAATAATTCTTTTTTTGTGCTCGCGCTAAGCATGTGAAAAAATCTTTGATATTAGCGAAAATTGAACCTATATATTCAGGATCTTTGTTTGTTTAAAAATTTATGTTGAATCGTGTGACCATCTAGCTATTAGATGAGGCATTGTAAAATAGCATGAAAAACTACCATGTTCAACACTTCCACAAAAAAATCAAAAAATATTTTCACTTGTTTAGTTCATGAAAATGAATAAAGTCCACAGGATATGGGTGTATTGAGAGATACTTTATTCGTCTCAATTTATGTAATAGTATTTCTTATTTATATATATACTGAAGAAAGGATAACTTTTGATATTTAAAATAATATAATTTTAAACTCCTCATTTTATCTTAATGTGATCATTTATCGACACACAAGTATATATGACTTGCTTTCCGCTCTAGTCATTTTGTTTCATATCTAGTACTTTTTACTTTTGCGGATGATATTTTTGAGATGAGGGTCTTTCGAAAATAATATTTCTATCTTTATGAGTTAGTGGTAAGATATGCGTACATTTTACCTTCCCAGACCTCACTTGTGGATTTCAATGGATATGTTGTTATTGTTATGTTTGTTTTTTTCAAATTTCGAGCTCGATCAAACAGCATCGGGTAATTATTTTTCTGTGGGAGCCTGCAGGAGATGGAGTTTGGATGGAAACTAATTGTTGGATCCATTGTGGGATTTTTTGGCGCTGCGCTGGGAAGCGTCGGAGGTGTTGGCGGCGGTGGAATTTTTGTTCCAATGCTAACTGTTATTATTGGCTTCGACCCAAAATCATCTACAGCTATTTCCAAGTGTAAGTATTTTTATATAAACTATACTTCTTTTTCCATACTAACATGTAGTTAGTATATATTTGTCAAGTAGTACTAAATTAAACTATACTGATTTGTTGTAAAGGCATGATAATGGGAGCAGCTGGATCAACAGTGTACTACAACATGAGGCTGAGGCACCCAACACTAGACATGCCTATAATTGACTATGATTTGGCTTTGCTCTTACAACCTATGCTCATGCTTGGTATTAGCATTGGAGTGGCTTTCAATGTCATCTTTGCTGATTGGATGGTCACTGTCCTCCTTATCATCCTTTTTGTTGGTAACTTTTACATTCCCAAATCAATTTAAATATACCTATCGTACGTCTAGGTTAAGTACCTGTGACGAAATGTTAGAAACTTAACTCTCCTGGATTCCTGCCATGTACGTTATTTGATCTATTTCAAAAGGCTAACTTATGTTGTAGGTACTTCGACAAAGGCATTGTTCAAGGGTATTGAGACTTGGAACAAGGAAACGTTAATGAAAAGGGTGAGCTTTTACATTTTTTCACCAAATCCCAAAGAATGCTAGTACGTAGTATTGTTCCTTTCATGAACTCAGTGGAACTTGATATCGCGCTATAAAATTCCAGGAAGCTGCCAAGCTACTGTTGGAGTCAGAGTCCAAGCCAGGTAAAATTTTGGCTTCTTTTAACATAGAGATCATACAAGAAGTAAAAGAGTTGAGGGAAATTCATCGCGAAACAAGCCAATTAATTTATGTGCTGAAATGATTGCAGAGTCTGAAGGGGAGTACAGGCCACTTCCTACTGGTCCACTAGCTAATACTAGTGTAGATGACACAGTAAGTACAAGCTATGTTGATATCTTGATGACTAAATTTAATCGCGTCTTCCTTAACAACTTTTCTGTGTTATTAACTATCCAATTTTCACCTGAGTAGGTTCCAATGCTTCGGAATGTTTACTGGAAAGAATTGGGACTTCTAATGTTTGTTTGGGTGGCTTTCCTTGCTATCCAAATTGTCAAGGTTTTGATAAACTTCTACTAACTTATTTGAGAAAATCAGACAAAATTTGCTGTCTCTTAACAGAGACTCATATGCTGCTTTTTCATTTATCTGCTTGCAGACCTACACCGTGACATGCTCCATCGAGTACTGGGTTTTAAATTTCTTGCAGGTAAAGCACCCCTTATTATAAAATATTTACTCAAAGCATTAACCTTACATACACTAACAATGCGAAGAACTCATATATGAGTTAATTAGGTACCTGTTGCTGTTTCGGTTTCATTATACGAAGCAGCATGTCTGTACAAGGGGAAAAGGGTGATTGCATCAAAAGGAAAGGAGACAACAAACTGGAAGCCACATCTACTCTTCTTCTACTGTTGTTGTGGCATAGTTGCTGGTATTGTTGGCGGATTGCTCGGTCTAGGAGGTGGCTTCATCCTTGGACCTCTCTTTCTAGAACTTGGAATCCCTCCTCAGGTACATATTGTCTTTCAATATATACGCCCTCTTGTTACGGCCTTAGAGGCGTAACCATGGGTGCCCCTAGGCTCCAGGTCCGTCTCACTCTGCTTCTCTGTTTCTTCTTTCTTGTACAAATATAATAATTCTGTTCAAGTAAAATTAATGGAGTTTAACTTCTATACATTGACAGTACTCAAACTATGTTAGTTTCACATTGTTGTGGGATGTGATAATATGTAAATCCTTAAATGATCTTAGTGTAAATTGTTGTTTGACAAAATACACATTGTGACAGGTAGCAAGTGCAACATCAACCTTTTCAATGACATTCTCATCCTCCATGTCAGTTGTGCAATATTACCTATTAAAGCGTTTCCCTGTCCCATACGGTAAGCAACATAGACAAAAAGATGAAAAAAGTATCTTCAAAATGCTTTACATACATTCATAAGCGTAGAATTGGCAACTATGTTAGTAGAAAGTTGAATCTTGACAGTTTATACTGGTATATGCAGCTACTTATTTCGTATCTGTGGCAACGATTGCTGCACTAGTTGGTCAGCACGTCGTACGAAGAATAATTGCTCTGGTTGGAAGAGCCTCTATAATCATATTCATACTGGCCATGACAATATTCACCAGTGCAATCAGCTTAGGTATATAATCAATTCAGCTTTCATTCTGCCCATTGCTTCTTTCTATTTTTCTGGTCTTATAAATAAATCTGTGTTCGAAAATAGCCTCTCTACCTTTATGAAGTAGTGATAAGATATGCGTACATTTTTATCCTCTCCAGACCTCACTTGTGGAATTCTACTGGATATGTTATTATTGTTATAAATAAAACCTGTTTTGGATGGCAGGTGGTGTGGGGATAGCAAATATGATAGAGAAGCTGGAGAACAACGATTATATGGGATTTGACAACCTCTGTTACCATTCCTAGATATCAAAAACAAAAGCTAGCTGTGGAAGGATATGATTACTTTCCACATTGTAATAAGTTACATTTTTAGTTTATTTTGTCTATTTGTTTTCAAGGAGAAATCATAATTAACTTAAATCCATCTCTATTTAATTCGTGTGTTATATTTCTTGTACTTCGACTGCTCTATACCCTCTGTAATACACTACAAAAATGGTATCATACTTAAGGCATCAATCTTTTGCATCTAAATTAATCAATTTTCAACCTATTCAGTATTCTTTCATAATCAGTTATTAGTTCATATCATTACTAATAGATGTGAATAACTCATATCCACCTCACAATCACCAACCACCTCTGTTAGACAGCACTTGTACTTCATCCGTTGCTTAAAGATTTTAAGAGATGTTTGATTTTCATCATCACTTACTATCAAAAAAAATATACATGTATTTGACTTATAAAAAATGATTAAATCTACACGTGAGGGGACATATTAAGATGTACATAATATAATTAAAATAATTAAAAGTATGCTTCTATAATAACTAAAGCTTTTAATAGAAATAGTCATAAAATTTTACATGATATCGACACCAATTTTTTTTGTTTTTTTTTTAAATAAAGGATTTATATTAATTAATAGGAATACTAGCCGCTATCGGTAGCATGCTTTGTGCCTCTTATGAGTTAATTTGGGCCACACCCAGCCCAGGAGAGAATATTATTGGAGTTTTTTCAACTAATATAATTAATTTTTTGAATATTTGCTTTTATCTGATTTTTTACAAACATTGGAGAAACTATCAAAATGAATGTGCCTTCTAAATGATTGCTTCTTATACCTTCCTTTGCCATTGATCGACATCAAATTTTGACAAGCCTATATGTACAATCATATTCTTTATCAACTGAAATAATATTTTATTTACTTCTCTTTCAAACAGTTTAATCACTGAACCACTTTGAACATCCTCTCTTCCTCAGACTCCTTCTTAAATATAATATTATCTATCAATATTTATATTATAAAAATATTAAGTAATGCCCAAAGCTTCAAATTTTAAATTCGTCTTCCCTCTCTCCACTCGAAGCTACTCTTTAGTTTGCTGAGCCGTTATTCTATCTCCTACACATCAAAGTCACTCTTTATTCTTTTTTGTTCTAAGGAAATAGTCCACGTATAAATTAAATCTAAGAATCGAGTTACACGTATGGGAGGTGTTGGCTACACTTGTCACTCAATAATGGTATAAAGATTTTCAAAGGGGATTTAAATGGTCGTTGGCTAATAAGAATTTTAACATTTTTGGTTGTACTCAGTTTCCTTCTACAATCTACATTAATCTTCAACAACAGATTCCTCGACACAACCATCAATAACTACCTCTATTAAGATATTGAGATAAAATTAAATTTTATTTGTTCCACTTTATATTAGTTAGAGCGGCAATCAACTCTTTTCTTTAACAATGACCTTTTTGATACATTATTAATACTACAATTATTGTAGTCTTGTTTGTCAAAATTTATTGAAAAGACTTGATCATTGTACTGTGCTACAAACTTCTTAGAACAATTTTAGATTGATAAGATAAATATAATAATGGTAGAATATTTCATAAAATTATCTTATTTTGCATTTTATAATGAATATTATTTAATCATCTCTTATTACTTTGACATAAATAGTAAAATAAATAATCTCATACAAAAAATGAGATAAATATCTCATGAAATGTACTTTCTCCGTCACATTTTAGATAGGCATTTTACTAAAATATTTTTCCTATATTACTTGATCACTTACTAAATCAAGATAAAATTAATTATTTTTTTATTTTACCTCTAATAATTAATATGGTCTTTGGAAGTTTAAATTAAGTTTTGAAGATTTAATTTTATTTTATTTGTGGAAAAATTACATAAAATAGATCAATTATAAAAATATTTACTCAAATTGAACGCAACCTAAACTATTTGTCTTTAATAGAACCATGACGCAAACTATTTATCATCTTACCTACTTTTTCATTTCTTATTTTGCGCATGAAATCAATATTACTATTATGAATTAATCTTCTGTGATACTTTATCGGTATATTGATACCATATGATATCATAGATTTCATTATATTCATACTCTATCGGTATCACATAAGATTAAGTATTTTTTTTAAGAAACAAATAATAAATAATCAAGAGAAAATTATTAAAGTACAATCTTATTTATCAAACTCTAAATTAATAGAAATATATTCTTGTGTTACTCCATCGGTATATTGATACCATATCGGTATCATGTAAAACTGAACCTGACCCTCTATGATATTCCGTTTGTATATTGATACCTGATGGGTATCCTCCATGATACTCCATCAATATATCTGTTATGCCGAAAAATGGCATTTTTGAAAAAAAAGTAATTCGAAATTCAAAAATCGATTCAAACTCAATTATTTTGAGAAAAAATCAATTCTCGAAATTCAAAAGAAAAACAGAGTCGCCACCTAATTTTGCGGATAATTAGGAAACCAATAAATATTTAAA
>JAOTQJ010000049.1:21723092-21742503 GCA_025642045.1 Solanum sejunctum | reverse complement strand
TTTTTTTTTTTTCCCCCCCCCCCCCCCCCCCCCTTAATAATTCTTTTTGTCCTTCAAAAAACTAGAGGGCATGCACTGCCACACTTTTGTATTTTTCTCCCCTTTCCTCTTTAAATTAGGAGGAGGGGAACGGAAAATAAGGGAGTGAATCGTAATATAGAGAATTAATTTTTTTATAAAATAAAAGTTTAGATTACTAATTAATTAAGCTATTAAAGCATTTTTTTCAGTATTACTTTTTAAAAGAAAAATAATAATAATAATAATATATAATAATATAATCTCGATAAAAAGAAAATAATAGTTATGGATGCATTTTAAATAATTTGATCTTTAACTCTTAACTTCACCAGAATATCATATCTCAATTCCGCAATATACTAGTACAAATTAACAGGGACTGTGAAGAATAAAAGGGCTCTCCAATTAATTAGTTTTAGATTGACTTTTTTTTTAGTTAAAATCAAATTAACTCAAGTATATTTATCAGATTTTTTTTAATATGAAATTAAGTCAAACTGAATGAGTAATCAAATTTTTTTTCCAACACTAAACCAAGTCACTAGTAATTTGATTTGATTTTCAGTTCGCTTTTATTCACTCCTTTGATTTAGGAAGTGTAAATGACATGCAATTATGCTGCAATTCGGAAACTTTTAAATGTTTATGGATATGTATTTTAAAATTTTAATAAAAGGAGAGGAAACAAAGAATTAATAACTTATGTGAATTGCCATACATGTTAGGTCTCCTTTCATTTTCTGACGTATGGGAAAATCGTTTTATTACTCCCTTCTGTCTTTGTGTACTATATTCGAAAATTAACTCCCCTAATATTCTTTGGTCTGAGATGCAGCACGTTCCATTTTGAGTAGTTCTTTAATTCCATGGGGTATTCTGTCTGAAAATGTGTCATATAATAAAACATTATGATAGAGAAATAGTACGAATATATTGAATGGTTATTACCTCCGCCCATATTATAATGACATCTTTCTATAAATATTTGTTCCATATTATAAGAATATTTATTAAATTAGGATATAATTAATTATTTTTTTTTTCATTTTACACCATTATTAATTAGTGTATTAATGATTTTTTCTAACTTAATTTGATATATATTGATATAAATGAAGGATAAAATGGTAAAATTCACTAATGTATTAATGATTTCTTAATATTTGTGTAAAATGAAAAGTGTTTTTATAATATGGGACGAAAATAGTATTGTTTTTACATGTGCAGTCCTGTCCATAAATTTTCTTACAGAAAGCTGTTTGAAGGTTTTCTTTAGAAAATGCCACACACTTAAAAAGAAAAAAGAAGTTGTCCTAATAGAATCACACACACACACATAGGGACTTGCTCGATGGTAAATGCTATTAATTCTTTAAAAACTTTTTGGCAAGTCTAGTATTTATACCTAACCGGTAGTATATAAACTTTAGCTATGTAAGTTGCATCAATGGTGGACATCTAAACAGAGGAATTTAGAGATAACAGAGAAATCAGATGACCTTTTCTTTTATTCACTGTATAGAGAATGATACAATATTGGTATTTATAGACCAATTGTTAAATCCTACGGTTGTCTCCAGCTCATTTATTAGTCGGTTATTGACTTAACTACTTTGATCGTCCACTTAATCAATCACGACACTCTAACTAATTTTACTAACTAATTCCCAATACTCCCCCTCAAGCTGGATGTTGTAACAAGTTGAGCATTCCTAGCTTGGATAACAAATATTCATGTTGACTCCTTCCAAGAAATTTTGTAAGGATAGCTTCCTGTTGATCTTTAGTTCCAATGTGATGAGTGCGCACCATCCTTTCTCTAATCTTGTCCCTCACAAAATGGCAATCGATCTCTATGTGCTTAGTGCGCTCATGAAAAATGGGATTAGCTGCTATCTGAAGAGCAGTTTTGCTGTCACAATACATATCAACTGGTGCTTTTACTTCAATTCCCAACTCATTGAACAATCCTGATAGCCAAACCACCTCAGATGTAGAAGTAGCTATGCTTCTATATTCTGCTTCCGCGAAGCTTCTGGAAATAGTATGTTGTTTCTTTGACTTACAGGATATTAAGGATTTTCCAAACTTGATAACAGAGCCTGAAACTAATCTCCTGGTGTTTGGACAAGCAGCCCAGTCTGCATCACAAAAACAACTTAATGAATCAGCTACATCACTGCTTAATAAGATCCCTAGACCTGACTCTTGCTTCAGATACTTTACTACCCTTAAAGTAGCATCCCAATGTGATCTCTTAGGTGCCTGCATGAATTGACTAAGGGTCTGTAAAAAGAAACATATGTCTGGTCTTGTTATTATCAAATATAACAACTTTCCACTTAACCTTTGATAGCCTGTTACATTGGCCAGCAGAGCATCACCTTGGTTTCCAGTGTGTTCATCATGCTCTGCTGAAGTGAACTTCTGATTTATATCTATGGGATTATTCATTGGTTTCGCTCCTCCTAATCCCAAATTTGATAGCAACTCTAGAGCGTATTTTCTTTGATTTAACAGAATCCCTTCTTTGGACCTCAGAATTTCTATGCCAAGAAAGAACCTTAATTCTCCTAGATCCTTAACCTTGAATCTTTTGTGCAACGCCTCTTTTGTCTCATGTATGATAACCTCACTACTACCTATGATCAACATGTCATCCATATAAACTAATACAATTACTATGTCATTGTCCTTTCTTTTGGTGAACATTGAGTAATCACATTTACTTTGACAATATCCAGCATCTATTAAGGCTTTTGTTAACTTGATATTCCACTGCCTTGATGCGTATTTTAACCCATATAATGACTTATTTAGCTTGTAAACCTTGCTCTCCCCGTCTTTGAAAAACCCGTGGGAGTGCCATATAAACTTCTTCATCTAAATCTCCTTACAAAAAAGCATTATATATATACATTGGACATATGTTCCATCCTCTAGACGACGCTAAAGCTATGATGGTCCTAACTGTAACCATTTTGGTCAAAGGGGAAAATGTTTCATGATAGCCAAGTCCCTCTTTTTGACTATATCCTTTAGCAACTAACCGGGCTTTGTATCTTTCTACCTCTCCATTTGCCTAGTATTTTATCTTATATACCCACTTAGAACCAACGACATTTTCTCCTTTTGGTAGATAACTATATCTCATGTATCGTTATCTTCAAAGCTTTGATTTCTTGTTTCATTGCTTCTACCCATTTAGCATCCTTCGAGGCCTCTTGGAAGTTGTGTGGTTCAACTGTTGCTGAGAAATTAGCTAATACTTTCCTATATCTTACAGCCAATTTGTGATAAGACACATAATTGGCTATTGGATAAGACGATTTGCACTTTCCTTTTGTAGTAACATAATCCTCATGCCACAACGGTGGTTTACTGGTTCTGCCAGATCTTCTTGGAACTGACGTATCTATCATAGCTGTATCATGTTGAGGATCTAGATTGAAGTCAACTATATGATCGTTGTCCTTATTTGCTTTATTCTCAATAACATCATCTACACATTCTATAGTATGGTCTCGGATCTCATTATCTATCACAGGACCAATAGGACTATGATCTTCTATCTCATGATCTACTTGTGGCATATGGGAAACCAATAATCTGTCGGAAGGAAAGGTAAACAGAAACAAATGTTCTTTGAAGATTACATCCGTGCTCACAAAAAATTGATTAGTAGCACAATCAAGTAATTTATGACCCTTTTGGGTGGAAGAATACCCTATCAGAATAGTAGGTCTAGCTCTGATATCAAACTTATCAAATTTTACCAAGTTGGTGGCATAACCAAGACAATAAAAAACTCTCAAATGAGTAAGCGAGGAAACCTTATTATAAAGTAACCCATAAGGAGAATTGACCCTGCAAAACCTCAGTAGGAAGTCTGTTAAAAAGATAGATTACACCTTGAATACATTCACCCCAATATTTGGCAGTAATATGAGCCTGAAACTTTAGTGCCCTGGTTACATTCAAAATGTGTTTATGTTTTCTTTCAACAATGTCATTTTATTTAGGAGTATAAACGCAGCTACTTTGATGAATAATTTCATAAGCATAAAAAAGATCATGACACTGTTTGTTAAAGAATTCAGTGTCATTATCTGATCTAATAATTTTTAATACAGTATTAAACGGAGTCTTTATTAAGCATAAGAAAGACTTCAATACAGTGATCACTTCACAATTCATCTGCAATATGTAAACCCAAGTGTATCTAGTATAGCCATCAACAATGGTAAGAAAGAAATGTTTTCTGTCATGAGTGGGTGTCTTGTAAGGGTTCCATACATCAAGATGGACTAATTCCAAGGTTCTAGTACTTCTGGAAACACTACAAGGAAATACTAATCTACTTTGTTTAGCTAAAGGGCATATAGGACAATCTTCAGTTGCAACAATATCTGACTGACTCCTTTTAACTACTCCAAGCATGCACATAGCCTGTAATGATGGATGTCCAAGTCTTTGATGCCCTAGCTTAGTACTTATTAACTTCTCAGTTGATATTGTGGATTTCAATGCCTTATTAATGAAACAATCACCCTTGAAACTTTGCTTGACAATGTATAGTCTTCCTTCCTCCCTACCAATCCCCCTCACCCTGCCACTGTAAAGATTCTGAAATATGCAGAAATCAGGAAAAAATATGACAGAGCAAGATAGACTCTTGGTTAGTTTGGAGACGGAAAGCAAATTATACTTAAGATTTGGTACAAATAAAACATTGTCTACTATCATATCCTCCAGGAAATCAGCAGATCCTATATGTATAATGTTAGAGTTTCCTCCATTTGGCAAATGAACTTGTGGATTGTTACAGCATGCTAGCCTAATTATGTCCTTTAGCATATTAATAAAGGATATGATATGATGTGTAGCACTTGAGTCAATGATCTATTCTTTTAAGCCTAATTCAGCCAATGAAGAAGTGACAGTACCTACTAAGTTGATGTGTTGATTAGTAGATTCTCTTTTCTCATTCATGAGGTCCTGAATTTGTCTATACTGTTCATCAGAGAACCTAGGGCCATTTCTCCCATATAGCTGTTCGAGTTGCTTGTATTGTTCATCAGTAAAGACTTGTTTATTAGATCCAGTCTTCCTAGGACCAATAGGATCATCAAATGCAGTTCTTCTGTTGTCATTCATAATATTATTTACTGCAAAATTTCTATTCTTCTCAAAACGTGAATTAAACGGCTTCCTATCAAACTGTTGCCGATATGGTTTTCTCTCAGTATTTGTAGGATGTTATTTCTTCTTAATGTCATTATTATGAACCCTTGTAGAACCTTCAGATTGTCCAGGACGACCTATCAACTAGTAACAATCATCTTGAATATGTCCACCCTTGTCGCACCAGTCACATTTGGTGAAGGGCTTCTTACCTTTGTATGGATTCCTACTAAACTGCATAGCTAGAGGATCTTCTTTGCCTGTCAAAGCTGGAAAGGGACAGGATCTTTGACTTTCATCTTCGCTTAGCATAGCATATGCTTGATTTAACGAGGGTTCGACAGTTTTCAACAATAATTGGCGATGTACTTGTTTATATGACTCATTTAATCCACTAAGAAACTGAAGCAACCTTTACCTTTGTAAATGCTCCACATACTCCTTCGATTATACAGTGTCACAACCAGGTGTAGGAACTAGGGCATCATATTCAGCCCAAAGCTCTTTCAATGTAGTGAAGTATACAACAATAGAATCTGTGCCCTGCGAAATTGTAGTAACTTCCCTGTGCAACTGAAAAATTCGAACTCTGTTCACCTTATCAAATAGCTCTTTGAGATTTTCCCACACCAGATGCGCACTGGATGAGTATACAATTCCACTAAGGAGAGGTGCAAAAATTATATTTATGATCCATGATAGAACAATTGCATTACAAGTCTCCCAATCTTCATGTAATGCATCGTTAAATTGATCCTTCCGGCAAGTTCCTGTCACAAATCCCAATTTTCTTTTGGATTGCAACGCAATCATCATGGATTTATGCCACAGACCATAGTTTTCTAATCCTGTCAATTTCGTCAGAATGAGCATCGTTCCTGGGGTATTAGATGGATGAACATACAACGGATGAGTGTTGTTGGTTTTCTCAGCAATTGGTTGAGATTGCTGATCGGTAACTATTTGTGTTTGTGGCTACGTCGTCATTGGGATAATGCGATCAGGATTTGATGATTTACGTGGGAGCTTGTGTGATCTCAGTCACTATTGCTCTAATACCATGTAAACTTTAGCTATGTAAGCTGCATCAATGGTGAAAATCTAAACAGAGAAATTTAGAGAAAAGGGAGAAAGCAGATGACCTTTTCGTTTAATCGTTGTACAGAGGATGAATACAGTACTGGTATTTATAGACCAATTGTTAAATCCTACAATTGTATCCAGCTCATTTATTAGTCGGTTAATGACTTAGCTACTTTGATCGTCCACTTAATCGATCACGACACTCTAACTAGTTTTACTAACTAACTAATTCCCAATATAGTAACATGATGAGATGCATTTTCTTCTTATACTATTTTCACTTAATCATGATTAATTAGCATTTTTTTCACCTTATTTTTTAATTTAATCATGGTGAAATAATGTAATTTAGGTGTCGTGTTATACATAAGTTTTTCTTTTCTGGGCCTTGGTCATTGGCTAGATACGTGATTGGTTTGGTTTCTACATGACAGCTTGTCATAATTGGACTTAAAATTGCATTGTCTTTGCAAAGGCCCACTTAAGAATGGACCAGATGATGGTTTTTTGGGGCTACAGAAACTTAGCTAGCTCATAAGGCCACCAACCAAATTATAATGGGTAGGGATTAACAGTGGAAGACCTTGATGAGTACATCCCAGTATGGTATCTTAGGCCTTTTTGCATGCCCAACTCCATCAAACTTATGATGCGTATCATACGTATTTATATTATATAATTATAGCTTAAAAAAATATAATTTATAGTTATATTCAGAATTTTGTTATTATAATTAGATTTTTATTACTATTTTCTCTCTCCTCTCTTCCTCTCTCTTTTTGCAATTTTTTGTCGGATATACAATCATATATGTATACTAGTTATATATATATACAATTATTTTGACAGATATACATAGTCAATTCGACAGATATACATATACAATTCGTCTCTCTTCTCCCCTCCAGGTCACATGGCTGAGATTATGGCGTGTAATATGAAAAATATTAACTATTTGACTATTTCAAGCCTATGTTATTCATGAAAATCTCCTTGTCACGTAAAGGATGGAATATTTGAAAATATACCTAAGGAGGTAATCGTTGATTGTTTTCGATACATGACAAGTTGTTGAGTATAATTATAATGTTAATGTCTATCTTAATACTTTGCGTAAAGGGTTAGGTACTTTTTTAAAATACACAAAAAATTCAGTATTTATTTTTTATTTGATTATTATTAAATATTAATTTTATTTAATTGAAAATCAACAAATTTAAAATTTAATTTGCCTTTTGATCATCCAGCAAAGTTTGTTGGAATATTATGTACTACTTTTATCGACAAGCATAAGTAAAGAATTAAGATGGCTAGTCTAAGAAGACTTTGTTAAGTGAGGAGTTAAGCGGCGGGGACATGGGCCACGCTGCTAGCTTTTCTCATTAATTTCCTTATGGCTTCCAAATCATCTGTGCGTCCATTCTCCAACCATTTATTATGGATGGATACCTTTCTTTCAAATATTAATTTAAGGATTATTCGGCAAGCAGAAAGAGAAGATTTACATACCAAAAAAGGTGATTAGTTTACATCAATAGAATAATTCTAATTATAATCTCTATTCTTAAGAAATCAACATAATTACGAATTACATAAACAAATATCTGAATAAATTATCAAATTAAATTGAGATTAAAAAAATTATCCTCTCACTAAATTTCTATAATCTATTATAGACCAAACGTGTATTCACTAATCAATGTTGGTACTTCACATTTTGTATTGGAGTTTAGTAATAGATATATTATATTGTCCGTCTAATTAACTTTAATGTATCTATTTTAACTTTTACAAACAAAATATAACATTATAAAAGTTTTTTATATTCTATACTTAAACGTATGGAAATTTCAACTACAATTCAAATATTGTGTGAAATTTGCATTATAGTGTCTCTATAACTTTTATTCTATTTATTAGAAATAATACAATATTATGAATAATTATTTCTAGTACTATAAAACTATTACAAGAAATATTTTCACTTAGTTTTATGAGTGAAATCTATAATTCAACACGTGGTGATAATTTTGTGAGAGTAACAATGTTAACATTGATCCTCAAGCCACCAAATGATTTTATTATTTTTTTATTTAGAATTTTAAAGAAATGATATTTTCATATTTAAAAGGATTCATATTTATGTGATAATTTTTTCTTTTAGAAATATATATATTCTTTGATTCACAAATAAATTAAATATTTTATAATTATATTTAAAAATTAAATTTATATTTTATTTAATTAAAAATATCAATAATTATAAAATAAATTTATACCTTAAATTTGATACTCCGTATCATAAAAATAAATTAATTTTGAGATCATCACCAGAATTTCAACGATAGCAAAAGGTCTTCGAAGAAAAAAAAGTGAAATTACTGGTGCATCCTAACGGAACGTGATGGTGGCTGTTTGGTAATATTGGTTAACACTAGGGGTAGTTCCAGCCTTGTGGAAATATAATTGTGTGGTCCCAAACTCCATTCCGCATCCCGGTATCCCAAAAAAAGAGCATCCCATTTTCACATCCATTTCATTGCTATTACTCCATTCAATCTCCGAACACTACCAACAGCGGCATATTGGTGACTGGTACCTTTGAGAATGTGGCGCTGTGTGTCACGTGGTCTTCGCGCTACCTCCAACAGAGGCGGCTGTTATCGCCGACTCTTTTCCTCACAGACTGTATGCTTCCTCTCTCCTCTTCTCAGTCCATTGATTCGATCAGATAATAATGAGAACCTGATTCTCTCGATTTATTGAATCTTAATGATTTTCAATTGATACAATTATTATTGAAGCTTATATTTATCATTGTCAGTGACTTAGCTGTTAGCGAATCTTAGGAATTTTGATTGATGGAGTTTTAGTTTTGACGTCTCATTAGGTTGGTGACCTAGCTGTTATTGCATTTGATCTTCTTCTTTGAAGGACTTTGTGTTCTATTGCAGAGCTTATGATTTCTCAGTTTTGCATTAAAGGTTTTTTTGTAAATCATTTTAAATTTTTTTTAACCTCTATAAGCTGCGATTTCGCTTGTGCGTTTTTTTTAAAAAATAATTATATTACAAGGTTCTGATGATAATTTTTTGATGGTTGAATATTGTGAACGGTCTAGCAGAACGTGGGAGGCTCGTCCTACACGGTAGTGGATCACACATACGATGCGGTGGTGGTTGGTGCAGGTGGTGCTGGGCTTCGAGCAGCAATAGGGTTGTCTGAGCATGGGTTCAATACTGCTTGCATAACCAAGCTATTTCCTACTCGATCTCACACTGTTGCAGCTCAGGTACCTCGATTCTAACTCTTTGCCATTTTTAAAAAATTTTCTTGGACCAGGTAGTGATTTTATTTTTGTATAGTAGGAAGGAGAAGGCTGAATTTAAGAAGAAAATATGTTGTACAATCGTTGTCGTCAGTATGTATGTTTATTAGTGGGCTGGGCCAACTGGACAATAGTTGTTTTTGATAATGAATTTTCTTGGAGATGATTAGAAACCTGAAAAAGGTTCACTGGATTTTCTTAAAAATTTGAACACATGACAGTGCCAGTTGAAGTTGTTTTGTGTAATAGTTCGTACAGAACTGTTAACAAGTGTATGCGTGGAGTATATTTTAATCAAACGGGGAAACTTAGTTTTGATTATACCCGTGAACATTGTTTGATTATTTCCTCATTAGTAGTATCTCATAGGTCTCTTCTACTTAAAATTTTCTTTTTGTCTTGTTATCTGTTGAGAACACATAATGACACAATCTTGACTATACCAGTTGAGGTAGATTTGTGTCTGGAGTCTATTAGAACTGTGGATTTCATTTATCAGCTCATTTATGTGTTGTCCTGGCTTGAAATTTTTAGTTGTTGTATTCCCTTCACAATTATTGTGTGGAACTTGCTTAAAACTCACATTGCGAGCCTTCTTATGCATGTGTTATTATACTTGGCTCTTCTCTTTTGTTTTTCCATTTTTTTCGTTGGTTAAAGATATTATTCTTGTTATTCTTAAATCCTTTTGTTCATGTTTTCTATCTGAAAGTAACTGAGAGACTACTTAAATCCTTATTATTCTTGCATGTGTTGATCTTGCTAACTTAGAGAGATTGGGGAGAAAGCTGGTTTGCTATGCAGCTTGATGGTTCTAATTTGAAGCTTGATTGACCTTAAAATAACTACTCTTATCGGATATAATAGGATTGTACATCTGATTGCTCAAGTTTTTGTTTGTGAGTTTCTTTGTAGGGCGGTATAAATGCTGCCTTAGGCAATATGACAGAAGACGACTGGAGGTGGCACATGTATGATACAGTCAAAGGAAGTGATTGGTTAGGTAACTTTTGTCTTGAAGTTGGATTTTCTCTGTGTCTGTTGGTATTAACTCAATGCTTCTTTTGTATGAATGAACCATGTAAAGCCCAAAAGTACCGATTAGACATGTGCTACTTCAGAACAGAATCAAAAGTACTGATTAGACACTTAATACCTCTTACTTAGACATGTGCTGCTTCAGAACAGAATCAATTGCTTTCAATGGGCCAAGTTACACGACTTTTCCCACATTGAAGTACAGAGACTATGACTAAAAGGATTGTTGTTCATTTTTTACAAAACCAATAAATTTTTTTTGGAGAAAGGTATGAAGTGGTGAAAGGGTAGTGGGTTCCAATTTATGGACCTTCAATACAAGTGTGTTGATGATTTTCCAGGTGATCAGGATGCTATCCAATACATGTGTAGAGAAGCACCAAAAGCAGTTATAGAGCTTGAGAATTATGGTTTGCCTTTTTCTAGAACAGAAGATGGTAAAATATATCAACGTGCATTTGGTGGTCAAAGCCTAGACTTTGGAAAAGGTAAGAAGTTGAGCACTTTGTCTAGTTGTATCATCAACTCAATCTGACTCTTGTTTTCTCTTGGACAGGAGGACAAGCATATCGTTGTGCATGTGCTGCCGATCGGACTGGGCATGCTCTATTGCATACTCTTTATGGCCAGGCCATGAAGCATAATACACAGTTTTTTGTGGAATATTTCGCTTTGGATTTACTAATGAACAGTGACGGTATTGTCTTCTCCTTATGAACTCAGTTTTATGTCATATGATCATAAATATTAGCCTAGTGTGATAACACTTTGAATTGTGCTGGATTCTTTGGAACTTCGGGATAGTAATCTAGCTCGTGTTATTACTAAAAGATCCTGTATTTCTTTTGATTGTTTAAGATATTCCTGGTATGAAAATTGATAAGTATACTTCCAGTTGAAGTTATACGGAGATTCATAGGACCTCTTGCTCATTTTTAGCTGTTTCATTCTTCTAATCAAACTCTTTGCTGTGCTTAAAAAATGCATCAACATTAGGGAGCTGCCAAGGCGTAATAGCGCTAAATATGGAGGATGGAACCTTGCATCGATTCCGTTCTGCCAATACAATTTTGGCCACAGGGGTACTTACTGGTTAACATTAACCTCTACTTAGACTTCTGGAAGTAGTATTGATTTTGTAAGCCTTCTCTTTTGTAATTGCTTGAATTAGGGTTATGGCCGAGCTTACTTCTCGGCAACATCTGCTCATACTTGCACCGGAGATGGTAATGCTATGGTTGCACGTGCTGGGATTCCTCTTCAGGTCACTTTATTTAATGACATCTTCCGACCATGTCAATTTCCATTCCCCCCCACCCCCACCCCACCCCACTATGGTACCTTAGTTTTGAAGAAACTCCGTATGTGTCCTTGCAGGATCTTGAGTTTGTGCAGTTTCATCCAACTGGTATATATGGAGCTGGTTGCCTCATTACTGAAGGTTTGTTTCTTATTTAATGCTATTATTGAGGGCAATAAGTATATTGCTTGTCCATTGTTCTGTCAGCTGTTCTTCCATTCGCATTTCCTGATTTATTGAGTACATTGTTCTTCTTCTCTTTTGGCAAGTGATTTCTTGAGTATAGTATTTAACTTTTCTGTTGACATATTCTTGAATTTCTATGTGTAACAAGTGCCTCATTGCATGCTTAGGATCTCGTGGTGAAGGTGGTATCCTGAGGAATAGTGAGGGTGAGCGATTTATGGAAAGGTATGCCCCAACTGCCAAGGATCTTGCGTCAAGAGATGTCGTTTCCAGGTCTATGACTATGGAAATTCGGGAAGGGCGTGGTGTAGGTATGATGTTATTTTTAGCTGAATTAAGAAGTTTATTCTTGAGCACTCTTGTAAGTGCCCTTGTTATTAAACTTAAATCACTGTGGTGGTGTATAGATTCTCCTTAAATGCACTTGATAGATATTGATCACAGTACTAGAATTTCAGGAGTTATTGCTATTCTTATACTGGTTTTACTCAATAGCAGTTCGAATCGTTTGCTTTCCCTTTAGTTTATCTGAATGATTTGTGATGAAGTTCATGATCTGTCTGTTTGAAGTGGTTATGTTACGACCTTCATAGTGAAAGTCTGAAATGCCAAATATTATTTACTGGAAGTATTCTATCCAAATCATCTCTAGCTGCTGTCTGACTTTGACATTGTCGTTATTCTTATTTGTTTTTGAGCATCGTCATATAGGCATGAGTATACAAACCTAAGCGTTCCTCCAATAAAGAAGCTTGTAAACTTTATCTCTAGACTGTATATTTGATGGTAAGCCACCTAAATCTGAAGGTAATATTGCTATAATGTCAACTGCATTTGAAATACAACACAATCTCAAATGAATAAATAGCAAACAACTTTAACTTTGTATTGAGATATAGTAGTTCATGAGGACTACTCATGGACCAATTTCAATTATCAGTGACATGTCAAGCTTGTTTATATTGAAAATTTTAAGTATCATAACTTCATAAGCGTGTGTGTGTATCAAGATGTCTTTCTATTGTTGGCATTATCAGTTATCAAAAACATCTAGTGTAATCACTTGTTTCATTAAGGTTTTAAGTGCTATGATTATGAAAGGCCCACCACGGATCTGGCTGTTTATCTGTCCTCTTGATAACTGCCACGTGCAATTTCAGAAAAAGATTGAGCTTGTATAAACTTTTGTGGTTTTCTTTGTTTGAGGTGTGCTATTATTCCTCTTGAAATCTTAGGATACAACCGGGATAGTGTTTGTTGATGGTGAATTTGTACATGTCAAACTTTTTCTGGGGACTGCAAATGTAGGTACAGTACTTATTCTGAGCATAGTGGATGGTCGTGGCATGTGTTCAGGATGAACCACCTGCCCTGTTTCCTCTCCTTTTTTCTTCCTCCTCTAAAGAAGTTTCCAAACTTCTGATATTGTTGTCAAACTGTCAATAGGGCCATTGAAGGACCATATCTACCTTCACCTCAACCACTTACCTCCAGAGGTTCTTAAGGAGAGACTTCCAGGTATCTCTGAAACAGCTGCCATTTTCGCTGGTGTTGATGTAACTAAGGAGCCAATTCCTGTTTTACCTACCGTGCATTATAATATGGGAGGAATTCCAACTAATCACCATGGAGAGGTATTAAAAATTAGTTAACATCTCCTCTCTCCATTTCGAGGTGAAACTCATTTTGGTATGTTATTGTTTGGCAGGTGGTCACTATAAAGGGGGATGATCCAGATGCTGTGATCCCTGGACTGATGGCTGCTGGTGAAGCAGCATGTGCATCTGTTCATGGTGCCAATCGCCTTGGTGCAAATTCTCTTCTGGATATTGTTGTTTTTGGACGTGCATGTGCTAATAGGGTTGCAGAGATTCAAAAACCAGGTTGGAGAATTTGTTTGTATATGGCCACTAACCTTTAAGCATGCATGACTTGTTTAAGATTTCTGACCTGAACTTTCATTCCTGCAGGTGAGAAACAGAAGCCACTTGAAAAGGATGCTGGAGAGAGGACCATTGCATGGTTGGACAAGATTAGGAATTCAAACGGTTCATTGCCCACCTCAAAGATAAGGCTGAACATGCAAAGAGTTATGCAAAACAATGCTGCTGTCTTCCGCACACAAGAGACATTAGAGGAAGGTAGGAAAGAGGGGGTTTCATATTTTTTTAAATTTATTTGTATCATTTCTTTTGTAATAAGTGTCTTGGGAAGGTTATGATCTGAACCCACTATTTTCTCTGCACCCTTTTTCCTCTGTTGCGGTTGCAGGTTGCCAGCTCATCGACAAAACATGGGAGAGTTTCCATGATGTTCAGTTGAAGGATAGAAGTTTAATATGGTATATTATTTTGTGGAGAAGATCATGAATCGTTATTAAGTATTATTAGGTCTTCCTTTTCCTCTTGCTGTGTTTCTGAATTTTCTTCTATTTCAAACTCATAGGAACTCAGATCTTATAGAGACTCTTGAACTGGAAAACCTTTTAATTAATGCATCCATCACCATGCACTCGGCCGAGGCAAGAAAAGAAAGCAGAGGAGCTCATGCTCGTGAAGATTTTACGGTCCGTTTCAATTTCTTATGAATCAGATACTAGTGCCCCTTTTTGTCTTGTTTGTTCCTAATAATTTGAACTTTTGATGGTTTTGCAGACGAGAGATGATGAGAAGTGGATGAAACATACCCTAGGGTATGTATTTTCCTTATTTATTTCTGTGGCTTATCCTAGTCATCTTTGCTTTAGTCTCTGTAATTGATGAAAGGTTTGCTTGATAATCCATCAAATTACTTTTTCATGTACCTTGTATGCATGTTTTGGGGAGGGAGGGTGGGAACAGGAATGTTGCAACATTTTTCGAAACTCAGTATCACAACAACATATATACCCAGTGTGATCGCACAAGGTGAGGGTTTGTCTGGCATGGGTGTGTACCTTACCCCAACCTTGTTGAGGTAAAAGAGGTTTCTGATAGGCCCGGATTCAGAATAGTACTACCCTTGTTGCTCTTTCTTAGTTTCTTTTGCTCACCTAATATCAGTTCCTGTCATGAAGTGGGGATGCAGTATTTGATGATGATGAAGAAGAACCGTGCTCTTTTGCAAAACTAGAGAGGTGGTAGGGGGCCTAATCATTTGACTGAAACATAAAATTCATACTGAAAATGTTGTTTGCTCTAATTTTGGACCATCCATAGTGCGCTTTGATCACTACTAGCTCTCTGAATTGCTAAGGAATTCGTCTAGTACAAGTTGCATAATGGGCCATGAAATTGTTACTAGTAGAAAATTGGAAGACTGATGAAAGGCATATATAGCTACTACCAAGAGTCAATGGATACTTCATTTTAAAAAAAAAAGTTATGGTCAAGCTCAAAAGTGTGGTCTAGTAAAACAATGAAATTAGAGAAAATGATTGAAGATAGGTTGAAATGCTAGCAAAAATAATAAAATTAGGTGATTCTCGTCCGTCTAAATTTGGATGCACTATATGTTGTTGGAGTTGGTCAAGTACTCTATAGAATAATTGGAGGTGTGGGTGTACAACAAATTAGCTTTGACACTAGATGATAACGGTAAATATCTCAATTTTGTTCATTAATGTATGTTCGAAGAGGCACTACTACTGTGGTATTTACTTTAGGTGGTTTACTTGTGATTGCTTCCAAGGATTATTTGATTTGCGAATTAAATTATCTCAAATTTATATTTTGAACTTAATTTAGTTCAAATTGATGGTACAATTCTAAACATAATATAATTTTATTACAAATTTAGTCTTAAAATATTTTACCTTATTCTTACTGATGCCAAAGTCGAGGGTCGTTTCAATCATAAAACCACTAAAAAGCAACCGCTCGGGGTCACAAATTTTTTAGGACTCCACTAAAAAGCCTCTCTACCTGTATGGGGTAGTGGTAAAGTCTGCATACATTTTGGTGGAAGGGTTTGACTGTCAAGTGTTGGAACATTATTTGCCGAATTACAGAAGCATCAGAATGTTGCCTCTTATTAGCCAGAAGCCAATGTATTGATACCAGTCAGCAGTTAGATACCCCCGTCCTCTATAAAAAACTGCTCAAGTTTATTTCCCTCGGTGTTCATGAGAATCAAACTCATCTTGCATGCCTTTGACTGGATGGATATAGACACACGACTTGTATATTTGGTTTTTTCATTAGTATTGTTCCCCTTGTAGATTATGTGCAGTTCACTTAGACGTTGAGTCTTTGATATTGCTGTGTGGTTGGATTTGGCCACAATTCAGTATGGACTTTGCTAGTAGCTTTATCGTAACCTGTTGTAGAACCACCTATAGAAACTACCATCATCGAATTGCAAGCCACCCAGGTGGTCTCGATTCCAGTAACTTGGTTTTACCTGCAGTACTGAAGTTTTTTATTTTCTGTTTTCCTGGCTGGTCCCCTCGGAATATGTTCTTGTAGTAGTGACTTTTATTATTCTCCGGTACTCTTATCATGGTAGATGTACTCTACCATAAGTGTTCAGCTTAATAAAGTTCATTTATATGCAGATACTGGGAGAACGAGAAAGTTCGGCTAGATTACAGACCAGTGCATATGAACACTCTAGATGACGAAGTTGAGACGTTTCCACCAAAGGCACGTGTCTACTGATCTACTTATTTATAGAGTGATTTGGGTTGTGTAGAAGTTGGTAATAAGGAAGTTTGCAATAAATCTCCCAAATTGTGAAATTTTGATAATAACTGTTGATTCATTTGTCTGATGATTTGCAAGCAGCCTGTGAAAGTGTTCATAAATATTAGAGGGAACACTATGTGTCTTGTAATCAGGAAGCAAGGCTTCTTCTGACTTTCCGATCTTGTAGAATATGGTGAAATCATTTGTTTATGCTCTTGGATACCCGTCATGATTTCACATGATTGGAGATGTTATTATCTCTTCTAACCCTGATGTTTCTTTTATCCAAAAAGCTTGGTAAGCCAGCACGTTTGGTTTATATCATCTAACAAGATGTTAATGCTGTAGTTTTTGAAAAGCTTTGAGCTTTTTCGGACTTGCAGAAGGTACTTCTCATAGTTTACAATCTGTAGCTGGCCTTTCTAATAAATGTTTATTCCGACTAGGTGAACTTTTTATTGATCATTTTATGTGAATGGTGTGTAGAATTCACAACAGGGTCTGCAGTTTTTGTTACTATTTTATTTGTGAATTCTGAACTTTTAGGGGTTTTCAGCGAGTGTAGCGTTAGAAAAGTGTCATATGCTTATGAAATCAGTTGACGTTTGTGTGTTGGCTCGTTTTGATGCATAAAGAAGTGAAAGATTTTTAAATTTTGTTTTAACCTTAGTTTGCGGACTTTTACTTTCAATGTCGCATTCATGTTGGATTTTCTGTAAATACAAAGTGAATCTGACACGCATGCTGATATTTTTGAAGAGTCTAAGCAACATAAGTTTTAATTGACTTGATGTTTCACAAAACTAGGGTCTCACGAGATTTTGCTGCCGCATGCTATGACACTCTTTACCTTAGTTCAAATTTGTATTGATCTGTGGTAGACTAAGTGGGGGCAAATGCAAATTCTAGGAGTGAATATTCCAGTGTAACATTATTTTTTGTCCTAATTTCACTGGACGTTGAAAAATAACTCATTTTGAGTTTTTGACTATTTGTCCAATGCAATGAAATAACATATGACTTTTATTCTCTTTTATCCCTAAAAATGGGTTTCACCATTCTGTCTTAATATTACAGTTTCAGCACCCTGATGCTTCATTAACTTAGCAGACATAAAATAGTAATTTCTCAATTCTGTATCTTGGTACAGCTAGAACTGTTGTGTTGTCACGACGATAGTCTTCCTATTGTGCAAGACTCTAAACCAACAGTGTTATATCAGTTAAGTTCTTACTTAAGATGAAATTGTTTAAATCTAAAAGCATATTTTAATAAAAAAATTCGAGGAAGATCCCTTGTCCATTCATAAAATGAATAGAAGAAAATTGTTTGTTCAGATTTTTTACATGTAAAAATGAAGTTCTCTGGTGAATAAATTTTGTTAGTGACACAAAACCAAGTCTCCCATAGGTCATACAGCCTCTTTATCTGGACAGTAGTAATGAAATTCTTTACTAAACTATTAAAGAGATGTATTATCCAGCTTCACTCAAAAGAAAAACCTGACTTTTATATTAACTAAACCAAAAAATTATTTTCGTCTTTTTTAAAAATAATGCACGATATGTTTCTAAAATAAAAGTAGTAGTAAAAAGAAGTTTTGTTCCGCCTCTTTTTGGTAGAAGAATTATTATAAATTTATAAGCCATCGTAACTGCAATTCCCTTGAATTGGCTACTACTTTTATCAAATCTATTTCTGTTTTCTGATAGATAAAAAGGGCAACAAAAGATAGGACAATAGTACAAAGATATATACATAATATACTTTTTTTTATTGCCTATTTGGTATTTGATGTCCGCATTGAAGTCCGACTACTTTTAATTCATATCTCATAAGATTCATTCAGGAGAATTGCTCCTTGTCAAAAATTTTTTCATATCCAAAATTCAAACTCAAAACTTTTGGTTAAAGAAAGAATAACCCATAAGCAATCCATAGGTTGTTTTTTCCAGTCAAAAAGTGCGGTGCAATGCCACTCAATTGGCAACGTCTTCATTTTTCAACCTCCCAAAAAGTCCACTAAATGTGTCTTTGCTTTGTTCCTAAAACTCACTACAAAGTAGTAAGTAGAAGATTATCCACTAAATTAGTTCCCTCTTGGATTTGGATCAATAAACCCACTCTATTACAACCTTTGACCAACAACCTTTTTTGTCATTAGTCATAATACTCTTGTAATTAACTAAACATTTTACTAATATTTTCTCTCCACCAGCTAAATGTGTTTGTATTCTGTACTACCATCATGTGCAAAGGTGGTAGGTCTGGTGGACAATACAGCTCAACTACAATAAAAAGGAATAAGAAATTTTTAAAGCTATGGATCCAAAACATCAAAGTTAATTTATCCATCAATATTCATCAATGTGAAAAAAAAGAAAGGAATAGTTACAGTCCGATTACTCCGGCGGTCCTGATTTACTTGGCTCTGATAAAATTTCAAAAATCAATCGAAGTTTTCATATGTGTTTTAAATATTTGAAATTGTAAATAATTGTGATTTACAGTATTTCTTAAGTAAATTTATTTAATATATGTTACTCCGTCAACAGAATTTCGAAAATCAATCAAATTTTTTATGTATTTTAAATATTTTAAGTTGTT